>JAXQQM020071386.1:0-257836 GCA_034641835.2 Pinus albicaulis | reverse complement strand
CCCCTAATATATGAGGTCAGAAGGGGTACATGATGGCCAAAATGTATTATGTTCATAGAAAGAACTTCGCAAGGACAAGAGAGGACTTCACCAGATTTCAGCCTGCCAAAAACCAATGAAAGAAAACAGAGAGTCAGCTCATGTTTGAGGCGAGCATACCCATGCTCAGTCAAAAATATATCCATATAGAAAGTATATAATAGATCTAGAATGTATACAAGTATAGTTGAACTAAAAGTACACAATGAATCATCTGAGCATGGCCCGGAAGTACAAGTCAGAATCAATGTCCAAGTATCACATATATCAAACTGATCAATAATACTGAAAATGGATGTCTGATCACAAAAGTAACTGAATCTCTAGGTACCAAATCATAAGGGGCGGAACACATGGTACAATCACGTAACTCGGGAGCCAACATATAGGATGCTGCTGTACTGACACTGCAACATATAAAGGTGGACGACATCACTGGCAGAAACTGAATGGACTGTCAAAATTGAACCGCAAAATGCTGATGCAACCTGAGGTCTTCACCGATCTCAATGGCACAATTCTAAAAAATGGGAATAAATGAGCTGAATTCGACCATGTGAGAAATCGTTTGATTACTGGTCAATAATGTATACCGTTAACAAACGTGAGACAACCCACTGATAATGAAAATCAGTGTCAAGGTGCCCCAGTACAATCTAACAAGTGCGAATGAATGAGTTGAAGTCAAACACTTGGAAGAATCTACCAATCATGAGGTAATGATGAATCCCCACTATCGACAGCGAAGAGTCTGCCACTGATGACTGCAAACCCTAAGATACTGACAAAAGACTCTAGACCTTATTCCCAGAGCAATGAGTCAGAGTCAATGGGAAAATATCTACTAGAAGGAAGGCATTAAGGCATCCCACATCAGTCCAGCGCGAGTGTAACCCGTAGGCCAAGATTTGGAAGGAATCGGACGAAGCAGAGTGACAGAACCAAACTGAAGTACGTTTCCGACATGCACAAGATGAAGCTAGCACACGGAAGAAACCCTCTGAACCAACCAATAATGAAAGCCAACACAGAGGCGAGATATCCACCGATAGGGTCAAATGGAAATCAAGGTACTGCACGAATCCCAAGTGTGATAATGTATGCTGATGTCGAACATAAGGAAAACCACTCAGTCAAAGACCCATAATGATGATCAAATGCTGAGCACAAGGTCACCTATCAATGATGGAAATAGGGCCAGGGTGCGGCTCTAGGTTTACTCTTAGAGCAATATGTTGTAGTCAATGAGAAACAAACCTGCCAGCAAGAAGTCAATGGAGACCTTCTCAAACCAGCACGAGCAGAAGACCAAAACATCTGATGTGATAGAATAAGATACTGACAAGACCAGGAAGGCTGACTGAATAATGAGTCAAGAGATACCGCAGAATGGCCGACTCTGGTTAAACTTCCCTTGAACAAAAGAACGACTCGTGATGACCATGGCAGTAAAAAGTGACACTATATAAGTTTGTTATGCAGGAGGCAAAAACAAACTCTCCATATGATTGGAAGAGATAACCAACCGGGGGAGGACTGACCAGTGAAACAAGGAAAAGGCTGAACCTAGGTCAAAACTAAAACCATCCCAAATGAAGGAAATATATAACTGTATGTGCTTTGTTCAAGGGTGACAAACTGATACTGTACTGCCATCAAATTATGAAGTAACATCCCGTTCCCGTTCTTTTTATTATATTTGATTTTTTTTTCTTTTTCATATAACAAGCCTAAAAAAGAATAAAATAATGCTATGGTACAATGGATAGAACGAGTATCAAGAAACATATGCACTAGTTCCTGAGATAGGAACGATCTTATGCTCAATGCAAGGTGGCGGAAACTGGTAAGCGATAATCAAAGGAATGTTCCATCCATGGGAAAAAAGGGTGTCAAGTCATGATAGCTAAGTGCATGCAATGGTTAACTTGTACAGACAGTCAAGGTCAAAATATGGCTTAAAAATCGAGTCCAAATGAAGCCGGCCAAAGGCCAGGATAAACAGGTAGCCAATATGCAATGCATTAATACGACTCAACGAAACCAGGGAGCCTCTAGGGTAATAGCCAGAAAAATGATAGTGAAGAAGAAGAAGAATGAAGCTTCAACACATAAGTCATGGCGGGACAAAAGAGGACTCCCGAGCCTACATAAAACGCAGCATGGGCAGCAAGTGCTAGCGAGGAACTAACTAGGAAGCCCATGTAAAGGAAGGCTCTACCACCAAGTCATGATTAAAAATCGACGAGTGAAATGGGTGAAATACTCATGACCTGATGGGATCGACCCTATGGCAAGCGATCAGAATGGAGGCTAGTATGCAAAATGCAACGGAAAGTGGATTTCCTAACCTATATGCCAGTGAAGATCATATACCTACCATGACAGGTCTGCAGTCATGGATCAAAAATCGAGAAAATCTCAACTTCATAAAAATGTATCTAAAAATATACCAATCTGGGCACTTACAAGCATCCAGGTTATGCAGCTTAAGATGGATTGAAAAAAATAAGCATAACAAATTTTGCAAAAAATTTCAATTTCTGGGCATAAATACACATTGTTACCTCATATTTGGTTCATTGTTACTTGCTGATTTGGGAAAAAGAGCTCTGGAGAAAAAACCTTCTTTCGTCAAAACAGGAGCAATCAGTGGTCAAACTTCGCCAAATCAATCAGGTAAGCTCTTAATCCATCATTATTATCAATTTTGTCCATTAATAGAGTTAAAATTTGGAAGTTTCACCGTTAAAAATATTTGTTTTAATTTAGGGCTCTGCACATACGCGGGTTCGTATGGACCAAGCCGCGTATATACGCGACTGTCTACAGGGTAAGTCGCGTATGCGCAACCCGCGATGTAAAAAAATGCATCTAATGAAAAAATAAATGAATTTTTTCAGGATGACCATCACTTGGAGGGAATGTGAGCATAGTGCAATTGATAATGAAGTAATGCAAGATCAACAATCGCTCAATATGCTCCGAAATTGCCGATTGCTCAAATTTTTCAAAATGCCAAATATGAAGAGTAATGCCCGGTTGCTTGAAATGCTAGTAAATTATTGGGAACCAGAGGAATATTTCTTCGTGATAGATCAAATGCCCATACACATAGAGGTAGAAGACATTTACTTCATTACTGGACTCTCACGGAGGGGAGACCCAGTAGATTTGCACAGCAAGCCTTTGGGAGGGCTTACTGTGGATGACTATGTCCACGTCTACTGTGTAGAGGGGTCCAAAAAAGTAGGGACTCAGATTGCTATAAAAGATTTCAGAGATCTACACATGAAGATTCTCCTGTTTACCATCGGCAGGGTAGAAGAATCTGCTTCCTTGCATCAGGAATCTAGGACCTAGATGAGCATAGTTGTGGAATGCCTAGCTCACCTATATGATTGGTGCACAACTCTATTAATGAATATGAAGCAACAACTGACCTCCATCCAGAAAGCAAAAACAAAACATTTCGGGTATGGAACCATTTTGATGACATTCTTCTTTGAGAAGATTCCTGGGCTTCAACCCAAAGTGATCTCTTCCATCAACAGCCCAAAAGACCCAAGAATTGCCCGATGGGCAGATTTGATGAAGAGACTGGGGGGAAGTGAAGTTCCCCGAACCACCTGGGACGACGAGTTCTTCCAATTGTGGGGAGAACAATTCATTGCCGTGGAGGACTACCCCTATGCTGGGATGGATTTCCGCAGTGATCCAGACCTCGTCCTTCCACCTGGTGCGGCATGGGGCACAATCAGTAAGATTGCAATTTTCAAATTATGTGATTTTTATGATTTTTTCAATATATATGAAAAAATGTGAAAACAAAACATGTTTTTGATTGGATTCAAAATGACTTACAATATTATGATGACCATGATACAGATATTGGACTAGCCCGTCCTGAGGGCTACCCACGGCATAAGCGTTGCAGTGGCGAGGTGGATACTGAAGACCCAGGCAGGACCCTCCATGCTGTACAGAGGAACTTGGAGGGTTTAACTCGCCAAGGGCCTATGGCTACAATGGAAGATATACTTGAGGCCATCCAGAGACAGGTAGTGGGAGTACCACGTGACTGGGTACGATTATTCCGCTGTGTCGCCACTGCAATCGTGTTCTATAGAAACACGAATTTTGGGCAGGGACCACAGGAGTAGATAGATATGATTACCGAATGAATGTATATTTTTGATATTGAACATGATCGGGCATAAGCCCTAATTTTGTATGACTTATGGACCCAAATTTTGTATAGTTTTTTGAACACTCTGATGATATATATACAGCGATTTATGAAGTGATGTGACAAATGTATAAAAATGCATGATGTTTTTGATGCTTAAATTTTATTGTATGGAATGATTAATACGCCAATCAATTGCTTGATTAGCTAATGAGTCTGCCATCCAATTGTCTGCTCGAGGAATATGAATGAATGTTAAAAATTGAAATGATCTTTGTAACAAAAGTACCCTAAAAAACAACCGGAGTAAAAATGGATCTCGAACCCGATAAGTATTGTTCAACTGCAACACCACCAGCTGGGGTCCAAGAAAACTACCAACGAATCAACACCCAAAGATATTGCCTCCGAGAGTAGATAAATAACTGCAGTGTACTCTGCTATATTCTTGGAAGTAGGACTAATGTAGACTCCTCTTGATACTAACAATTGACCGGATGGATGATGAAGCACCCAAGCCGCGGAAGCCAAGTTCTGGGTGTGTCTACTAGCACCATTGGCGAAACCATAATGACTCATGACATTCGACACAACCTGCCAAAGCAGACCAAAAACATCACCATCACATCAAAGACCTAAAAACCATAAATGTACAAAATAAAAACTACTATATACAAAAGAAAAGTGCCAGGCCAAAGCCTAGGCATAATACCTTTTCAAATAGATCCCATTTCTGGGCTCTGCCAACTCATTTCCTTCAAAATCAACCAAGGCATATGCTCCTTTTTTAAGGAATTTTTTAACGATGAAGGGGCCATACCACATAGACTTAAAATTTCCTATGCCCAAGGCATCCTTCTCTTGGGCATAGACCAAAAAGAGGTCGCCTTCCGAGAAAACCCTAGGTTTGACCGCCTTATCGTATTGAAATTTGACTCGTTTCTTATGTGCATCATTCATCGTGGCGGCATCACGACGCTGCTCGTCAAGATGTTCCAAATGTAGGAGACGTTCTTCAAGACTAGAAGTGTCAGGAAGAAGCTCAACAACTAACTTAAGAGAAGGAATCTCACATTCAATGGGAAATATGGATTCCAGCCCGTAAACTAATTGAAATGGAGTAAAGCCAGTTGCAGTTTTCACTGACGTCCTGTATGCCCAAAGTGCAGGATACAACATGATATGCCAGTTTGATCGAGCTTTATTAATTATCCTTTGAAGAATGGTCTTCAAGGATTTATTCATGGCTTCCACTTGCCCATTGGCCTGAGGATAATACGGAGATGAATGCTCCTACCGGAAACCTAATTTTAAAGCCAACTCAGCCATCATGCTATTCTGAAAATGACTGCCATGATTAGTGACAATCTCTCTAGAAATACCAAAATGAGCAATAACCTAGTTGAAAAGAAAAATCGATGTTGTCTCACCATCATTCCCAAAAGTAGGCATAGCCTCAACCCACTTCGTAAATTAGTCTACTTCTACAATAATGCACTTGTGACCTTTAGCCAAGGGCGGGTTACAAGTAGTATAATCAATACCCCACTTTGTAAAGGGACCGACAGTAATGAATAGAAAAAGCGAAGCTGGATGAGCGCGCTTTTTTCGAGTATAGACTTGACATGGATGACACTTTTTGACCGACTCCATACAATCTTTGAAAATTGAAGGCCAAAAGTATCCAGTGCACAAGATTTTTTGGGCTGTAGCAAGCCCAGATAAATGACCACCACAAGCTCCACTGTGGCAATTATTCAACACAGCCTCGGCTTCTTCAAGAGTTAAGCAACGTCTCACGATTGAATCAACCCCTCGACGGTATAAATCATCACCAATAATCAAGTAATTTTTAGCCAAGTGATGCAACTTACAATGCTCATCTTTCGAAAAAGTAGAGGGAAACTTCGCAGTCTGAAGACACACAATGATATCTCCATACCAAGGATCCTGTGGAGAGATGAGAAAAAAATGTTCATCTGGGAAGGATTCATCATAGACTATCTCTTCTCCACAAGGCAACTCAGAGATTAATTCTGCAAAAACTAAAGATTTCTTGGACTTGGCAGACATAAACTCAAGATCAAATTCCTGCAAAATCACAATCCATCTATTGTATTTGCCCCCAATCACTCGCCTACTCAGAACAAACTGAAATGGATTGGCTGTTGCCAAAACATAAGTTTTTCGTAGAAGAATATAATGTCGGAGTCGTTGTACAACATGAACAGATGCTAAAGCTAGCTTCTCTGTCAGAGTATACCGGAGTTCAGGTCCTACCAAGCCTCGACTAAGATAGTATATAACATGCTCTGCCAGAGCATCGTCCTCCTGAACCAGAACCATACCAATGGTAGATTCTGCTGTTGCGAGATATAAAAGGAAATCCCTGCTATAATCAGGTGGAATCAATATAGGAGCAGAGGTCAATGATTTTTTCAAAGCATCGAATGAGCGCTGAGCGAAGTCATCCCAAAAGAATGGAACTCCCTTCTTCAACAATCTCATAAATCCTTTGGTAACTTCAGCATAATTTACGATAAATCTTCGAAGAAAATTAGCTTTTCGATATAGACTTTGAAGTTGACGAATAGATGATGGGGGAGGCAACCGAAGTATTGCCTCAACCTTGAAGGGATCTACCCTAACCCCTTCCGAAGACACAATGAATCCTAGTAACCGATCGGATGTAACCGCGAAAACACACTTGTTCGGATTCAACCTAATCTTGTAGAAACGACATCGTTCAAATACTTGACGGAGGTGAGCAGGATGATCAATTCTCTTTCGAGAACGAGCAGCTAAATCATCCAAATACGCCTCGATAATCTGTTTGATGTCGTTGAAGGCATATGACATGGCCCACTGAAAAGTAGCCACGGCATTTTTAAGGCCAAAGGGCATCTTATTGTAAGAAAAAGTACCCCAGGGACAAATAAAGGTAGTCTTATGCTGATCTTCAGGATGAATAGTAATCTGATTGTATCCGGAGAAACCGTCCATGAAGGAGAAAATCTCATTACTGGCATACTCATCGATAATCTGATCTATAAATGGTGTGGGGTAATTATCTTTCGGACATGCTTTATTAAGGTCTTTGAAATCAATGCAAACTTGAATTGTTCCTTGTTTTTTATCCACGGGAACAGGATTCAAAACCCACTCCGTCAAAGGGATAGGGAAAATAAATCCTGCCTTGAGCAGCTTCTCCACCTCGGTTTTGATAGCTGCATCCTTCCTAGGATTGACCAGATGAAGTTTTTTCCTCACAGGCTTAGCATTTTCGTAAGTCTTGATCTCATGCTGGGCAATAGATGGATCTATACTAGGCATTTCCTCATAAGACCAAGCGAACACATCCCTAAAATATTTAAATAGATCGGTGTAAATATGAATCTCTTCAGGGGAACATTCAACTCCGATGAAGACATTCTCTATAACATTGGGATCCCTGGAAATGTTCACCAGGATAGTTGGAGAAATCGCAGCCATGTTCCCTTCAGCATATACCTGTGTCGGTGATAAAGGGTTCAGGACTGGGTGAACAAGACCAGGAGACAAAGGACTTGGAAAAGTTGATTCAACTTCGTTCAAATCGGGTAAAAAGTAAGACCGATGATGTAAATCATCCCACGGTCTATCTATACCAGTCATAGCTTCCAGGATGGCCTCTTAAGATGGAAGAGTGGTATCAAGGCAATCCTGGGCAGAAGAAGAACTAAGTGTCCAAGTCGGAGCCATATTTCCATCCAACTCCTCCGGAGAAAGAGGAGCTGGAATGGACTTTGCAGAGTCAACAATAGATTGATAAGAAATCTCAGCTGTAGACATCGGAAATGCCATTCCACCCACTTGAACTTCCGCTAATGTGGAGGTAGGGGAAGGCAAGGTCCAAGGATCCGAAAAATAATGAGTTCTGAAGAAATCTCTTCAAATAGGAGCCCTGGAGGATGAAATTGCATTTATATGAACGGTAGGAGGTGGAATATTAAAAGTACCCATCAAAGAAGAATACATTCCAACCGCTAAATTCTCAACAGACAGCTTGGCATTATCCACCTTTGGAATAGTTGAGTCAGTAGATGCATTCGGGTCTACAGGAGAACAGTCCAGTTGATCCACTGTAATAATCCTCCCTTCGTGAGGGAAACAAATAACTCGAAATAATGAGGATGCAATGGCATCCATCTCATAAATCCAGTTTCACCCCAACAGAAGGTTGTAGTCCAAGCTTGCATCAACTGTCTCAACCTCTATATTTACAGTTTTTCCCCCAACATAGATGGGCAAAGCTAGGACAATACCATGCGATCTGTGAGAATGACCATCAAACATAGTCAGAAGAGTAGCATATGGAACAGCTGCGGGAGATATAATTCCCTTCCAACATGCGAGAGACATCACACATGTGGAAGCGCCCTCATCAACGACCATTCGAAAGATATTGAATTTCTGAAACAACGATTTGATATGAAAAGCCATATGATGGGGGAGTCTCTTTTTAAAATTAGACATATCGAATGTAATCAAAAGAGAGTTATTTGTATCGACAGCCCTAATAGCAGTGAGCAGATCACTGCGCTGAGCTGGACAAGACTAGAGCACCTCAAGAGCCGACATGGCACAAGGACTCTGCGCCAAATCTCCCACAATAGAGTAGTTCTGGGCAGCCCTGGAATTTGGATTAATCGTTGTACGCTTGGTAGATGATTTTGGCATCCGAGGTATAGGCTCAACAGTAGGCCTCGTAATATGAAGCAGCTCAGTACCATCGGGAGCACCCTTGGATTTCGAAGACTCATCTTCGCCATAATAACGAGATCTTGTGGCGATATCCACATGAGCACTCATCATGTATAAGTTTGACGGATTTTCCCCTTCTTGGGTTCCCCAGAGGAAGCCCCAGTATTTTGATTTGCGCCAACAACTAGTTGTTTCCCTTGGGGAAAAGGGTTTGTCAACACAGCCTAGGAACTAGAAGAACCCTGTTGAGCTAACACGCGCTGCTCATCCTGAATTTTAGAGAAAAGGTGAGTAAGATGGTCTCTAGCACATAACTTGCATGGAAACTTCACTTTATTTTTATCCTTTGGACCCTCACCAACATGCTCGTTGGATTTATTTGTATTACCCTTCCCATTCTTTCCATTTTTCTTATTATTGTTCCGTCCCTTCTTCTTCCCTTCGGATTGTTGATTTTATTTAGGGTTAGAAGTCTGAACGACATTTACCGACAAATATTGAGAAGGTGATGACTCGGCAGGCACAGCCTGACCAGAAGAAGCAGATTGTATAGACAACTGCTGCAATTGACTAAGCAGGTTAGTTGCACCACTATTGATCGACCAATAAGTCCGTCACCATGAGGACCAGGTTTAGTCTTGGATATGTCTAATTTGGAGCGAGGAGCATTAGGCAAATATTTATGAAGGACACCAGACTGAGAATATATCAATTCAAGCTGTTGGGCCCTAAAAATAGCCTGCTCCTCAGAAAATACCCTTGAGAGGGATACATCCTTAGAAATATCAGCCTGCAGAGAGTTCAAAAACCATTCCAAAATAAATTCTCCCGGAATATAAGCTCTAATGAGCCTCTTCCTTCTCCGCCATTCCTAAATATGATCAGAAATGTGGGTTGCGCCATCCTGCTTAAAATTAGCTAGGAGTTCAGTCCCAACATCATAACGGATAGGAAATTGGAAATGATTTAGAAATATAGTATCCAGATCTCCAAAAGTAGCAAAATTGCCCCCAGTTAACTCAATATACCACTTGGCAGTGTTTCCAGTCAAGGTGCGTTGAAACAACCTCAACCTAATCGAATCCTCGATCAGGGAGTTAGATGAACACCATAAATGGAAAGTGGTGATATGATTAGTTGGGTCCTCACCATTCTTTCCTTCAAACTTTGGAATGTCTGAAGGTAGATTGGTAGGAACCGGAGGCCACCCCGGACTATATCGGATTGGATAATTTTTCAATTTCGACAAATCTGGCAAGTTCAACGTTGCGAGAAAAGGTAAATGAGGAGGAGCTTGAGGATTCCATCCTTGGTGGGATGAATTCCCAACATTCTAAAAATAATAACCTGGATTTGATGAGGCACCAGGTTTCTAGAAAGAACTCGTAGAAAATGTTGGGCCATAGGACCCAGCATTTGGAGAAGGACCCCCTCCCAATGTAGAGTTACCATAAACCGAACCAGTTCTACCCCTCAAAGTAGTGAATAAAGACGAAACTCCCTGATATGGGTTCCAAGAATTAGAAAGAGGGGAAAAGGCCTGATAAGCACTTGACGAAGGGAAAGACACATTCCCTTTTTAACCAGTGAGAAACTGATTTCCATCCCCCACTGTTGTAAATACAGGGTTCCAACCTATAAAGGTAGTCGAACTCTGACCTCCAGACCAAGGGTTAAAACTCTGAGTCTGAGAAGTAAAAGGAAAAGACCCTAAGGAAGGATTCAAACTAGGAATATGCCCACTTCTGAAGGGGAATCCTTGAAAAGAAGCTGACCCACTAGCCATGGAAGACATGGGTGCAGACGCAGTTGCAGCAGCGGAAAAGGAAAACGAAGGAATCCCACTACTGGGCATTCCAAAACAAAAGGGACCAGATTGAGAAGCTTTTTCTTGAGTGAAACCAGAGCCAAACATAGTAGTACTAGAAGCAATCGAAGATATATCAATTGTGCCTCCTCCTTCTACTGAAGCAGGAGTATGAATGCCTGCAGCACTCACAGCCGAAGCCGCATTCCTAGTCGTGGCCATCGAAAGGTATGAATAATATGGATAAGGACTTTCTGGTCTTACTGACTCAGGTCTGATGTACTCAACAACAAATGGAGAATCAGAAGGAAGAGGAGATGGAAGTGACTCAGAAGATTGAGGTACTTCCTCTACTTCTACGTCTTCTTCTGCTTCTCTTGGAAATAAGACTCTCGAGGTGAGCGGAGTGCTCCTCTCGGAACCAATACCAGAACCAACTATAGCACCTTCAAGCCCTAGCAGAGGATCTCTCTCTGCTGCGTCAGATACCACTAGGTGATATTCACCTACTATATTACTCCTATGCCTTCTTGAAGAAGGCTCAACACTTTCGAGAGATAACCCCCAAACTCTCCTTGATCGACGAGGCGCTTGATTAGCCACTTTAACAGATTAATTAGACTCAAAAAAGTATAAAGCTAAGCAAGCTATGAGCAAAGAGCACTCACGACAAAAATCCCTAAGATGCAACCAAGCAAGCAGCCTTCAGGTATTTCCGCTCTGGGTGATTAGGACCGGACACCAAAATACGAGAAAGCGAAAAATAGGACCTCCCGAAAGTAGTCTGGGATAATTACGGCCCAGGCCTACTAGCGAAGGTAACAAGAACAGTTACGCCAACCTCCTAAAAACAGCCTTTACCGATGCAAGTACCCAAGCTTCGCCGGGAAACCCTCCAGAAGTACTACTGGAAGTGATATGACGTCTACCTCAGGTACCACAGGTATTCCCCCCCGCAGTCACCTGTGTGGTACCTAGGAATGACAACTAAGGGCACCAATCCGTGTCAATAGCCAGGCGGAACAGTCGTAAGGCAAGATCCAGTAAATCGGAGAAGGGGTATCTCTCTTCTCAACCTTCACTTCCCCTCGTGCTTGACTCTCTGGAGGAGAGCTTTCCCGGTCCACCTAATGGTGTTGGATTTTTCTCATTTAATAAACTTCTATGTTTTAGTTTGAGCAGCCTTGGAGAGTTAACTCTCCACTCACCTAATCCAAGGCCCTACAACCTAGCTATTTGATGTATGACACTTAATAAAAAACTTGCTAGTTGTTTTTAAATTAATGCGCTTATTTTAGTTGGATGTTATATTAATTCAAGGGAATATGGAAATGAAACTCATGACTTTTTATGACGCAGAAAAGAAATTAATGAAAACCAAACTACATGTAGATACAGTAATTTCCTTTCGATGAAAGAAATTTCTACACGGGTTCTACTAGACTAATTTTTTTTTTCTTTTCAGATATCAAACCTCACACTCCCAAAATTTATGAAAAAGACTACAAATTTTCAAGTGCACCTAATGCAAATTACTAAGAGTATGCCAATTCTAAGATGCAAAATCTAACAAAGAAAAGAGAAATTTCCAAGAATCCCCCAGTTCTATCACTTTTCTGGTTGTCCACAAATCTAGTTCCCAAATCAGAAACTCTCAGTATAAAGACACCAAAAAATGCTCGAAATAAGAGAAAGAAACCAATAAAAATTCCCTTCCCAAATCAAGTCAGAAACCGAAGGTAAGAAATCTCAACAAGGCTTCAAAAGATGGAAAGAAACCAAAACAAAAATGCAAAACAAAGGCAATGGCAAAACAAAATGTTTTTTAGCTTTTGAATTTTATAAAAAGAATATTTCAAAAAGACCAAGAAGAACTATCCAATTCCCAAGCCAAACAATCTCTAAATTTCAAGCAAAACTTAAAAAAAAATGCTCTAAATCTTATAGTGCCACTTAGTATCAAGATTTATACGAGCAACAAGAAGACAAGAAACTCAGTAACTCAGCCCAGAAGAATAGCACAATCTTGCAGCAAACAAAACTTAAAAGACCCAAAAATGTCTCTTCAAAAATTGCAACAAGACCTAGTCAAATGAAATCAAGAAAACCAACCGAAAAGTAGGCAAAAATTAAAGTGCAAAGCAAGACATAAACTTAGGAAAGAGCATATGAGCAGAAGCTCTCTGTCCTGATTAAGCAGAACAACCAAGAATCCCCAGAAAGAGATCTTGGTACTCAAACCAGAAATGCAAGCACTAAAAAAACAAGATTTTCCAAATGAGCCAGTATTCAACTGAACAAGAGAGAAAAATACCAATAACCACTTTCAACACAATCCAGAGACTAAAAGGATACTGCAGGAATAGGTCTCCATAGGCAGACAAGACCAAAAAGTCAAAAAAAAAAAAAATTCAAAATTTTCCCAGGCATACGCTACTTAGAAGTTTTGAAATAAGCGTGCATACACGACTATGGAAAAGGAAAAACGCGTATACGCGACTTCCTTTGACAAAACCTGCGTGTATACGCATCTGTGTAGAGGAAAAATAGCGTATGGAAAGGTAAATAATGAAAAACAAAAATGATCAATCTTGGCTAAAGAACCAGGTCTTTAGTCTGACTGAGAAAAACTAACTGGACCGGAAATAATGATTAAAACTATTGGAAACCTTTAAAACAGCTAAAACCACCCAACAGGGGAATCACAAGAATGTGATCCCCAGCAGAGTCGCCACTTCTGTTTTGGGAAATAACTCCCTAGAGGTTGTTGGGTCAAAAACCTCCACATATCAGGGCATGCTATTCAATAAGGACTCACATAACAAAACTTGCATGCTAAAAACTATATACTATAGATTGTAGAACTCACCCGTAGATCCTACGTTTGATGTAGATCCCGCGAGGTCCAAACCCCCAGAAACCCTTCTTCCTCTTCAACCTGGAAATCAAGAAGAGACATGCACGAAAATCTAGTTGTATAGCATATATCTTTCCTAAATGTCAGTGTAATCCATATGAAACATCATATAAACAATAATAAATGCTTAATTGACAACCTTTTCACATATGCAAGCAGATATTAACATGTGAATTCAGGAACAAGATGGTTCTTCTTCATTACGCACAACATGTACAATAATAGAAAGGTGGAGAGATCACTTGAATCCTTCCACGATCTTCGAACAGACCATCGTCTGGATTCGTCCCGCCCTTGCCTCACTAGGATTCTTTCAAGACTTGTGCACACGAGATGACATATAAGCTGATGAACATCTCCAGGAAACAAGGGTTTCCTGTAAAAATATGGGAAGTGTAGGAGGCACGGGAAATCAGACTCGAATGGGGCTCCAATAGAGTATAATATCTATAATTTTCTCTCTCCCTTAGGCCATGCATATGAGGGGCTTTTATACTCCCTCAAAGTAGTTTCAATCTATTAGAAATAGTTGGCCATGGGTTGGGGTGGTTGAATTACAGGAATAACCATCAACCCAGCCTCGAAAATAGGGATTTTTATATATTTTTTAATGATTTTAATGGCATATGCGGAAAAGTATCTCTGGACTCGCGTATACACGCGGAAAAGTCTGGGCATATCCGCGTATGGGATTTTAAACACTGTTTTTTATGAACTTTTATTCAAGCCTGTGGGAATGGGTGCCCAAGGCCAAAGAGACAATCATGAATCACATGAGGGTGAAAAATGATGCTACAATAGGATGTTATAATTATTAATTCCAAGCAAAATGAAGAAAGCTCTAATTCATTTCCTAAAAAAATGAATGACAAGGTAGAAGGACATACCAAGCCTTAAAAATTGACCCTGGCCAAAGCGATGAGTTACCCTAGAAACACCATATTTTTGACCTAACTAAATCTAGATCAGTTGAGTCCAATGTTGGAAACTCATATAATCTTTGGCAATAGTTCCAACATTCCAAGTCAATAGAGCCAAACACTATTCCCAACCCTTGGTCAACTCATGCAATTAGTTTCCCAAACCATGCCATTATAACTTAGTCAAGTCAAATTTTTGCAAGTTCATATAAATTGAACCCATCAACCAATCTAGATAGAGAAGATGTGCTTCAACAAAAAAAAATGAATGTAGAAGGTGGAATACACATGGTAAATGTGACCCAGGAAGAAAATCAACTTACAGCTCAAGAACAGGCAGAACCTAGAAAGCTTAAGTCTTCCATTTGCAATACTGACACTAATTCACTTCTAGACAAGTCCCTCAATCCTATCACACAAATTTATATTATTTTGGACTGTTTAATCAACAATGGTAGTCGTCTCTTAAGAGTCTTTTCCAGAGTCAATAAATGTAAAGAAGCGAACAAGAGAAAGTGGATCTCAGTCATTTTGCTTCATTCTTCCAACAACAAATAATAATTGCAGAGAATGTTGCCACTGTTGTAATACTCGACAAGGGAATTTTCATACCGAGATTAAGGAACTAAAATTGAAAAATGTCTATTAAGGATACTTTGATAAATTTTCAACAAAGATAAATGGTCATAGGGTATTGCTTCAAGTTTCAACAGACCTTGGATATTCCTCACATGGAACTTTAGGAATATTTTATCGAGGAGGAGTGGATCTTTGGAGGCCATGTCTTGCTTGGTTAATTGAAGACCCAAACAGACTCTTGAAAGAAAATGAATTTTTACTTTTGAAGACCAACGACACCATTACTCGGTCCTTGTAATCACCCAATTCTTCTTATAAAGATACAAGGCAATTCCATCTTTCCTAGCATATGCTAAATTTATTGAATGGTAAAGAAATGTTTGACTTATGAAATCTGACATTCCAATAATAATGGATCAGTTTACCTGGATTTTAGGAAATCGTAAAATATTAATATTTCTAAGGATAACATCATGGGTCATCAATTGCTTGACTCTCAAGGATCTCACTCCTTTAAAGATATGATTGGATAGCAAGCCTGAAAATTCCCTCTTTGACATTTATTCATGGGGAAGAGCTTTGGGATTATTGAGAGGGTCAGATTTTGGGGCTCCACCTTCACACTTGTTCCATTTGGTGGCCTCAATGGAACAAAAATTGCCTGGTTGTGCCCTTAAGAACCTAGAGGAATCAGACTGTAGCGGGTGGGGTTTAGCTGAGTATCCAGTTAAGGAGAGCTATGCCCAACAAATTTCTCGCTGTTCACTTCCCCACAAAGCCTCAATCTAGAGAAAAATATGGCATTCAGATGCCTTGCCAAAGATTAATATTTTCTATTGGAGCCTATCTTACGACAACATATTGACGTCAGAAAATATGAAAAGGAGAGGGATCCAGGGTCCCTCCTAGTGTGCTCCTTGCCTTTAGTTTGGAATCTTCTCATTGCCTATTTTTGGATTTCCATTTCACTATGGCGGCTTGGTTAGTGGTGGTAAATGGCCTTGAGAGTTGTTTCAGTAGTCAATTCACTGAAGCAACTATTTTGGATGTGTCATAATCATTACTTAAGGTCCTTTCATTACAAGGCTCTTTTGAAAGGGTCTAGTTTGCATTGTCTAAATTCGCATGTTGGAAATCTGGCTGGAAAAAAATTGTGCCATCTTCCAAATAGATGATGAGTGAAATGGAGATGGTGGAAATTAAATCTAAAGCACTGCTATATAAACATCTTAATTCAAAATGGATTAAATTCACTCCAAATCAAGATCTAGACATGTAAGAACTTCAATTGCTAGATCAATTTAATTTTAAATATTCTTTTTCTTCTTCTTGACATAGGGACCCAGGTAAGTATGTCCACAATCATGTTGGCAGCTTCATATAACTTCACAAGAATTTCATCAGTGGAGTCAGACTCAAAAAGCCTTGATTTTTTTTTTTGATGGTGCCTTGAAACGAAACCTTGAACTGACAGGGGTCGATAGGGTTCTCAGTAATCTAAGAGCGAAGATAGCATGTCCCTATGGTGTTGCAAATATCAACATTGGGATATAGGAAACTCATTCCTCCTCAAGACAAGAGAATTCCCTGTTTTATGTAATAGTTCTCACAATTAATATACAAATGAATTATATCAAAGCTAATCATCTCAATATACTTGATGGCCTTGTTATGTGTAAGGGAAATCTGATCCTAGTTGAACCTTAAATTCAATAACTATTAATACACAATATTATTAAACCAAATTCTACAACATAGCTTATCTAGAATATGGTATAAAAAAGACACAAGAATAATGCATACAACCCTTGATTACAGCATTGGTGTTTATAACAAGGCATTTCAGCTCAAAAAGCTCCTTTTCCATCCTCAATTAAACTCTTTTCACATGCAGATGTCATTACTGTCAGCTTGAGAGAAGGGAATTTTGACCAAACCAGGTTACACAGTGTTCCTGGTAATTTCCCTGCAATCAATACGATTTTATTTAGATGGAGTTTGAGATGCTCGAAATTTGCACTCTTGCATATGCCTGTCAAAAATCTAGGTTAGCAGAGACTACAAACAATTGGAGGAAGATTAATAATGTTGTTGCCACTAATTCCAATTAAGGAAAGGTGACCATTGAAAAATATGGTAGGACCATCAATCCATTCAACAAAATTTTGTAGCAGAAGACCAACACCACATTAAGGAAGACAAATTTTCCCTTTTATCACTATCGATAAGTGCAATGGACATTCCAAAGATGGATGTTGGTCACTACATTATAGAGAAGCATCAAATGTCGATCATGATAGAGTAATGAGTGACATAGATATCGATATCTAACAGTGTGATGGATTGCATCTCTATGATGGCAATTGTACATCCTAGTTACACAAAGAGATGGAAACTATTCTCCATTAATATCCAAATCGGGAAGGATCTTGTGACTTTAGTGTTTAACACTGGAAACCAATGAGACATCATGTCAAAAGTAGTGATAAAGAAGCATAATTTACGTCCAATCATGCATACTTAACCCTATCCCTTGGTTTTTCTTAGCAAGAACAAGTACTTGCTGAATGTGCATGTAAAAGTGGATGAAGTTCCCCATATCGATAGATACTGTAGATGAAGTGGAGTTTAATGTTGTTTCATTCGATGTCTATGATATGATATTCAACTATTCATATCTCTGGGATTGAGATAGTGTATCGTCAATGCCTAAACAAAGCCTAGTCAGAAAAATCCAAAAATACTCAGTGACCACACAAAAAATATCCAACTCCCTTGGTGTTAATTAAACCACTAAAGGCTAGAGGCTAATAAAAATCTTCAATACAGTTTTCTTTAATAGCCTTGTGAGCATAGTATAGTGCCACTCTCTAGTGGTCAACCAACAACAATAGCCCAAGGCCTTGTTGCATGCATATCTAGCACGTATGATAAGTTAGAAGAACAAAATAAGTTGGACAAGTTATTGTAGCACTATTTCAAGTTGTTATGAGAACTACACAGGAAGCCATGCAGTCCAACACATCAATGAGTTGCAACAAGTTTTTGTGCTATTGAATGAGTCACTGTGCAAGGATTTGTTGTTGGAAAACTAGGAGATCAAGAGGTAGATACAAGACTTAATAAATAATGGCCAAGTATGAAACAACTCATTGCTTTGTGGATCTGTTATTTTTTGTTTCCAAAGAAGAATGAAACATGGAGAATTTATTATTCTCTATTGAATAGAAACACCATCAAGAAATGGTATTCATTGTCATGCACCAAGAACCTAATCGATTACATTCATGAAGGTAATTATATTAGTAAGCTTAACCTAAAGTTTGGGTAAAACTAAATCTATATCAAGCTCGAAGATATATGAAAGAAAAATTTTGAGCCACGACAAGGATTTTTTCAATGGTTGGTGAAGTTGTTCAATATAATTTGTGCCCCTATGACATTCACAAGGATATTGAACAAAGTGCTCACATTGTATCTTAACTATTTTGTGATTGTGTACTTGAATAACATACTAGCTTTTAGTAAAACTTGGGAGTACCATTTGAAACAATTGGATCAAATATTATCAGTATTATGAATAGAAAAGGAATTAATCAATACAAAGCAACATACATTCAAGCACACAAAACTAGTGCATATTAGATTTTGCAAGAACCAAGATTGATTCAACATTTCTCTAAAAAAGATTTTAGCTATTGCCAATTGACCACTACTAAAGAACATTCACAACCTACAAATCTTCATGGAAATTGAAAATTATTTAAAGATATTTCTTGTGTAGTTTTCCGATTTCACACACCCTCTTAATGCATTAAAATGACCAATTCAATTTTAGCTAGGGCAATTCACAGCAAAGATTGTTCAAAGAGATCAAGTGTTAAATTGTGACTACTACTATTCTTTCCTTACCTTACATTCAACAAGCCCTTGACATCAACATGGATTCTAGGCAATAAGAGCCTAAAAGCACTAAATTCTCTCACATAATAATCGTAATAATTATAACAAGTGTTTTAGCTTTTGTTTCTCCCATTGTGGATGACCAACCTTGAATGATTGGCAAGTTATAGTGGTCCGATATAGAACTGTGGTAGTCTGATCTAACCCTATAATGGCATCCATTTAGTGTGTTTTGTATCAAATTGCATGTTGTCTGTTATTTGTTGCATTTTTTTAGTGATTTGTGAGCAATATTAATCCTGATCTCATCATGCTATTGACTAATATATACATTGATTCATTTTTCAATAGAAACAACATATTGAAGTCTGGTGCATTCTTTCTTGTGGCTAACAATTGTGGTTGCAGGTTTGCCTTCATCATTGGATTGTATTTTGAAACCTAAAAATTGGAGTTTGGTCACTAATCTTCCCATTGCAGGTGTTGAAGGAAGGCCTCAAGGGGATAAGGGATTTTCTTTCACCATTTGTTGACTATCTTAAGAATAAACAAAACTAAAGCAAGCCTTGTAGTGACATAATCACATTTAATCTAAGATAAAACACTCTAATAATACTCATTCATTGAAATATGAGCTATAAATGTCGTTGCATGCATATTTGGGTGACTTTATTTCACTGTTAGAAGTCTGATATACTTGTTGCAAAGGTCTGATTTCAAGGTTGCAGTGGTATTTTCACTCTCCAGGTCTAGCCACAAGAATTTTAGAGGCCTATACTATATTGTATATAGTCCAGGGCTAACAAGCTTATGATTGCAGGGCATCGTGCAAATCTAGAAGGGATACATCACTAGTTTGAAGCCTAAACATTAGCATTTGAGGACTTGACTTGATATACCAACCTTTGGCGTATGGTCGTAAGGCTCCAAGGCCTTGATCCTCTTCCACCCCTCATTATTTGTGGATTTTCATGTCATTTCAGATCTGAAGCATTTTATTTCAGTCCCTAATCATAACAAAACTAATGATAATAAGAGCCTAAAAACACTAAATTCTCTCACATAATAATCGTAAGAATTATAACAAGTGTTTTAGCTTTTGTTTCTACCTTCGTGGATGACCAACCTTGAATGATTGGCAAGTTACAGTGGTTTGATATAGAATTGTGGTAGTCTGATCTAACCCTATAATGGCATCCATTTAGTGTGTTTTTTATCAAATTGCATGTTGTCTGTTATTTGTTGCATTTGTTAGTGATTTGTGAGCAATCTTGAGCCTGATCTCATCATGCTGCAGACTAATATATACTTAACTTGCTACATTGATTCATTTTTCATTAGCAACAGTGTATTGAAGTCTGGTGCATTCTTTCTTGTGGCTAAAAATTGTGGTTGCAGGTTTTCCTTGATCATTGGAAGAGGCAACATTGTATTTTGAAGCCTAAAAATTGGAGTTTGGTCACTAATCTTTCCATTGCAGGTGTTGAAGGAAGGCCTCAAGGGCTTAAGGGCTTTTCTTTCACCATTTTTTGACTATCTTAAGAATAATCAGACCTGAAGCAAGCCTTGCAGTGCCATAATCACATTTAATCTAAGATAAAACACTCTAATCTAACTCATTCATTGAAATATGAGCTTTAAATGTCGTTGCATGCATATTTGGGTGACTTGATTTCATTGTTAAAAGTCTGATATACTTGTTGCAAAGGTCTAATTTCAAGTTTGCAGTGGTATTTTCACTCTCTGGGTATGGCCGCAAGAATTTCAGAGGCCTATACTATATATTGTATACAGTCCAGGGCTAACAAGCTTGTGATTGTAGGGAAACGTGCAAATCTGGAAGGGATACATCACTAGTTTGAAGCCTAAACATTAGCATTTGAGGACTTGACTTGATATACCAACCTTTGGAGTAAGGCCGTAAGGCTCCAAGGCCTTGATACTTTGAACATTGAGAAAGATCAAGAATGCACACCAAATTAAGTGGTCCAGCTATTTGCATTTCAATTAAGTGTTGAAAAGGAAGAACAAGTAAACTAGCACATTACCTTCCATGACCACTAGCAATTAGATTGATAGTGTTGATAATAAATTCATAAGAAGTTGTTCCCTTCATATAATTTCAAAACCAACAAAATATAAATTGGGAAAGTATACTCTACTTCCGATCCTAAGTAGACCATGAGAGTCAATTTCGATGGATTTCCTTTAGGTTTGTTGAGAACTTGTAGGGGAAATGACTATCTTATGCTAGTTGTGGATGGCTCAATAAAATGAGACATCCTCCCATCTATAAAGGCACACAAAGGGTTTGAACCTTCAACCAAGATCCCAATCAAATCAAAAATCATGCACTGAATTGCAAGTAGGTAACATGTACTTGAACAAAGATCCCTATCAAATCATCAATCCCCATGAAAGCAGACCCTTCAACACCAGCCCTTAAAGAACTAAGTTAGCATCCAGATAGATACATACATGTAACATTAAGCACAAGGCATACTAGCTCTCAAAGCACCAAATGTAGCAGCTCTCATCCGACGACTCTACTGCTTGGGCTCTCCTACTTGTGTTGCTCTCTCTTCTCCAGATAAGAAAAAATATATCCTTGCTTCTTGATTTTTCTTTGCGTATATTACATAGATTGATGATCGGTATTGAATGAGCTTTGAATTGAATTGGTTCAATGTCTAAACCTGTAGCTTTTGCTCAGGCAACTAGGTAGGTTATGAGTAAACATATTAAAGGTAAATAAATCGATCTGTAATTGGAAGGATGCAGCGACTCTTTAAGAATATTATTTTTTGAATCAAGATGGAATACATGATCAGAACTACTCGCTTACATTAGCCGACAACAAGTTTCCCTCCCTTTCTGAGAGTTGTATTTAGAATATTGCATACTAAATAATAACTACTCCTCCAACCCACAAGGCTCCGCCAACCAAGTAATTGATAATTTCCAATTAATATAAAACAATGGCCCTCCCAAATGTCCTAATCTCCTACCAAACAACCAAATTGGATATTCTCGCCTATGGCCAAACCAAAATTTTGAACTTAGTAAAAATGCGCGCGAATGTCACATATCCAAATCTTTACATTGCCAATGCATGAAAATATTTATATATTATAAACTATTATATATAGTGTAATAAATCAATGGTATATAAACTATTATATATAGTGTAATAAATTATACAGTGTAATAAATCAATGGTACAATGGTATGAGAAAGAGGATTAGTATAAAAGTATAAATTATATACAGTGTAATAAACCAATAATATAATGGTGTGAGAAAAAGGATTAGTATAAAATTATTATATTTTATAAATTATTATATAGTTTGAGGTGCTCTAATGGTTAAGAGTGTGTATTTATTTTCAAGAGGTCATGTCTATAAAATCAAAGGGGTAAAGTATGTATGTCTTCGTAGACTTAGTAGTCAAATGTTGCCCGAAGGTGGGTCTCTTGTACACAAACAAGGGGTCTCATACACCAATTTGGAGTCAATATTTATATCAATTGACCATGTATAAATTAACATACTTTGAATTCGAATTAATGAAATCATTCTCTATGAATATAGTGCAATAATCAATCGCGGTATGTAACAATGCCACAAAAAACCCATAACAAATAGTGTGTCCACAATTAAAAATTACTAACATAAATGACTAATTCAGATACTTGTTGTACTTGTTATTTAGTCATAGTTTTATTCTTGGACTATAATAGTCATTTACGTTACTCATTATTAATTTTTTTATTTATTATCTAGTCATATAATTTAATCCTAGAATAAATTAGTCATTTAAGTTTGGTTTTTAGTTTAGTCACTTATTATCTAGTCGTATATTTTATTCATAGACTAAAATAGTCATTTAAGTTAGTCATTTTTAATTTAGTCACTTATTATCTAGTCGTATATTTTATTCCTAGACTAAATTAGTCATTTAAGTTAGTCATTTTTAGTTCCATCACTTAAAATTGTTCAAATTTAGTAGTATTTCACTTGAAATAATTGCAGTGACTAACATTTTTAGTCACCTAGTCACTAATTTCATCATTTTTTACTAATGAGAGGTGACTCATAAGAATTTAGGCATGTGATTTCAGTGGTGTTTCTATGTGAATTCCACATCAAATTTTGAAATAGTAGAGAGGGTTGAGACCCTACCTTGTGTTAGTTACTAGGTTGTGAGGTCTATGATAAATACCAACATAAATGGAGGAGGGTCTGCACTAGAATTTAGGGCCAGAACAAAAGTAGTCACAGGTGTAATATTGACTGAAGTAAGCATAGTTTGAGGGTCATAGAGATCTAAATTTAAGGTCAAGATTCAGTCAAAGAAATGACCAAAATCTATGGATCCATATGAGCTAGGCCAAGTCTCTTATAGAGGAAAGAGTTTTCTTTTTTGCTATGGGTGGATATGGTTTGTTCTAAATCAATTAGAATATAAGTATAATTCCCTATTTAGGGAGGTTTCCTAGCATGTTAAATCCATAAGGTATGCCATTAATACTGTGACAAATCTACATATAAGAAGAGGAGTTGTGACCATTAGAGAGAGGTTTATCTCTGCAATATATACCACAAATTTGGAAGATGGTTTGTAGAAGTATGTGCGAAGATAGAAAATCCAAAGGAAGGTGGAACCTAAGTAGAAGAGGGAGCAGAATAAATGTGCCATATGAGGAATGGATTGACATGAAGAGGAGTTGATTTTGTTGGACTGTCCATAGATTTTTGGACAGAGATCTGAAGTAGCCTATAAATAGTTAGTCAATGGACTATTAATGGATGATTTGTGACCCTAGTTCAGTCATCTAAAAATTATTAGAAGGATGATAAGATGAGTAGTTCAGATTTTCTCATAGAGTTGACAACAAAAAATTGGTACACAAGAATAGTGATTTTGAGAGGACTCAAATCACTATTAGGTGGCATATTTGAAGAGCCCTAGATGAGGGTAGTGATGTGGGCTCTATATCGGTAAAAAAATTTACTGTGGTTGGGAGAATTGATGGCAATCCAAGTACAATTGGAGGGTTGTTAGGTGATTGTCAAAGAAGAGCTCTAAGTCATGTACTTGTGAAGGAAAACAACATTGGTAGAAGGGTAGGTGTATTGGGCCTAAGGACGTGCAGAATTTGAAGGACTAAAGTAGCAGTCAAGTGGGATAGCCAACTAGACCTAGTTCAATGTATTGTAGAGTATTGCATCATTGAGAAGAAGGGAAACCTCCATATCCCTAGACTTTTCATCTAGGAGCACCAGTATGGCAAAAGTGGGCAGACCAAATATTCGTTCACAACAGAGTTGTGAACAACTAATAGAAAAATTTAAGTGTTGTATACCTTAAGGGAGAAAAGAGGTACTTAAAGGGAAAAAAATTTTGAGCCGAGTTCAGTAACATAAAGGATTTTAGTTCATTGATAGAGGTAGATTGAGGAGTTGCATAATGGGAGGAAACAGGATCTGCCAGATGGGTTCAAGACATGTGGATTGAAAGGGCTATGTGTGTCCACAATAAAAAATTGGGTCAAGTGCAGTCCTGTTCAAGTTATATTGGTTGTCAAAGGACTAACACTAAACCCTAGTTGTATTCCTTGTATCAGTGTGGTGGGTGTAAGGGGCCATCATCCCTGGTACAAGAGCTCTAGCCTATTCTATTACAATTTCTAATTTAATGAAGAAAGGTTTGAAAAAGTCAATGGACAGAGATCTGAAGCAGCTTATAATAGTTAGTCAATGGACTGTTAATGGATGATTTGTGACCCTAGTTCAGTCACCTACAAATTGTTAGAAGGATGATAAGGTGAGTAGTTCAGATTTTTTCATAGATTGGATAACAGAAAATTGGTACACAAGAATAGTGATTTTGAGAGGACTTAAATCACTATCAGGTGGCATATTTGAAGAGCCCTAGATGAGGGTAGTGTTGTGGGCACTAGATCAGTAAAAAAATTTACTATGGTTGGTAAAATTGATGAAAATGCAAGTACAATTGGAGGATTGTTAGGTGACTGTAGAAGAGCTCTAAGTCATGTACTTGTGAAGGAAAACAACACTGGTATAAGGGTAGGTGTATTGGGACTAAGGATGTGCAGAATTTGAAGGACTAAAGTTGTATTCAAGTGGGCTAGACAACTAGCCCTAGTTCATCGTATTGTAGAGTATTACGTCATTGAGAATAAGGGAAACCTCCATATCCCTAGACTTGTCATCTTGGAGCAGCAGTATGGAAAAAGTGGGCAGACAAAAGGGTTGTTCACAACACAGTAGTGAAAAAATGATCGAAAACTTTAAGTGCTGTAGACCTTAAGGGAAAAAGAGGTACTTAGAGGGAAAAGTTTTTTGAGCCAAGTTCAGTAACATAAAGGAGTTTAGTTCATTGATAGAGGCAGATTAAGGATTTGCATAATGGGAGGAAATAGGATCTACCAGATGTGTTCAAGACATGTGGATTGAAAGGGCTATGTGTGTCCAAAATAAAAAAATTGGGTCAAGAGTTGTCTTGTTCAAGGTATATTGGTTGTCAAAGGACTAACACCAAGCCCTAACTGTATTCCTTGTATCACTGTGATTGTTAAGGGCCATAATACCTAGTACGAGAGCTCTAGCCTATTCTATTACAGTTTGTAATTTAAAAAAGAAAGGTTTGAAAAAGCTAAAAAAATTCATGTGCACTAATTGATTCCATGATGTGTGTAGATTTCATTGTGAAAAGTTGATGTGTGTGGCACTTGAGTGTGTTTGCATCACATTTTCATTTTTCATGTGCACTAATTGATTCCTTGATGTGTTGTGGCACTAGAGTGTGTTTGCATCAAATATTCTAAGACGAAAACCAAATTATCATGTGTCATGGAAATTAAACATATGCCTTGTTCACCTAAGAACTACATGTAACTCATATTAGAGTACTCATGTCCAATATTTTACCAAGACAAGGCTCATCACTTACAACCATGGTTGTAAAAAAAATAAGAAACATAGTTTACATCTTGACATGCCATAAAAACTGACATGTCTTAAATACCTTGGAATTATGTGGCATGTGTTAGCATCCCCTACATTACCTAGTATGCCTTGTCACTCCCCCTTTGCCATGTCTGACACTCGCTGACACCCCCAACACACCCTCTTATTCATTCATTTCCATTATTTTTGACTCGATGATTTATGTTTGATGGGCTGCTTGTCTAGAAAGAGTTCCTTTAAGAGAATAAAAAAATGATTTCACCATTATTGACATACGTAATTGAGATATTCTACTTGAATGACATTAGGAAACTACACAATATATTTTAAGAATGAAATTTTTATGGTTTTTTGCTATGGTGTGAGAATGGTAAGAATTGAGTGGTCAATAAGGTGTGTGAATGCTTAGAATACCTTCCCACTCCCTCCTTGGCATGAAAACTATCACTCATTGCCACTCCCTGACACACTCTCATATTCATTCGCTTCCATGTATTTTTACCTAGTGCTCCCTTGTGTTGTCCTAGTATTCATTAACACTCCTCAACATGCATTGACACTCTCTACTTAGCACTTTTTGACATGCCCTGCCACTTCATAACATTCATAACACTCCCTGACACACATTGCCACTTGGCACATGTTAGCACTTGGAAATTCTTAGCATGTTTGACATGCATTCATGAGATGAATTGGTATGCTTTGGCATGGTTTAATATTAAAGCTATTTGAGATCAATTATTGGAAAGTATATGAGAAGAAATAGAGGAATATTTGGCACGTAGAATGCACTAACACTTGGAACTTGGCACCTATTCGCACCTAGTGTTGGTGTGAATAGAATGCCCCCATGAAAAAGGTAAATTTATGAATTATTAACCCTCTTATGTGTTCATCTCTTTGTAGTTCAACTTGTTTCTCTGTTTGTTTCCTTGAATGTCCCTGACACGCATTGTCACACCGTTGCACATATTGGCATGCCTTAACACATGGAAACACCATGGTGTCATGCAATGTCGATGAGACTATCCTCTTAGAAGCATAGGTTAAAAACAAAAATGGGGTCACTTTCTTTCCAAATTAGGGTTTTTCCCAAACCCTAGTATAGTAAAGATAAGGGGAGCCAATAATGAAATCTTGCTTGTCCACATGTAGGGCTTCTGTTGGTTGCGATACATACTAGGGAAAGATAAGTTTTGAAGTCACGGGAATCTCTTGGCACATCACCAAAGCAACACCTTCAAAACCCTAATGTAGTCTTAAGGTCAACACTTGAGGCAACACATGATGTGTGGGGGAAACATGTAAAGTGCGAATGGGGACAACATCAGAGTTCGAAAAAAAGGGGAAAATGAGAGTAATCAGTTAAGAGTCTCATCAAAACCCTAATGGGTTGAGCGAGCAAAATACCATAATGCTAAATCTAGGAAATTAGCCTCATTATGATATGTGGAAGCTTAGACCAAAAATAATAATAACTATCAAACCTTAAGAGAGGGAATTTTATCATACCTTTTTATGTCTATATTAAAACAAGAAAAAACTGCATAAATTTATTTTTGAGTCTTTTAATTTAAGTATTAGGGTTTTCCACAGTGCATTATAATAGAAATCATTTTTGGGATTCAATTGCGTTAAGTAGCATCACTCGATGCAATGAGTGCTAAGTGGAATATTCAAAATCATGATAAATTAGTCACTTAAGACTACCTCTAATTGAAATAGTCATAAATAAATGTCTTACTTAACCCACTTTAATTCCAAAAATGATTTCTAATACTATTTAATTATGTTTTTATATTTTACCTATTAAATAATTTATATGCATGTTACTATCTTATTTATTTATATTGAATTTTTAATTTAATACTATATATAATTTAAAAAAAAAAATTATTATTGACATTTAATTTTTAATTTTTAATTAATTTAGATTCCTGTCTCCAAAAAATTCCGCCCTTCACCCTTTCTCTGGCATTAGTTGAAGATTCAATTTGAATACTTCTGAGGTAGTCTACAGATATTTGTTACATAAGTCGAAAATTTACGTTTTTGTTACATTTTGATGGATCTTGTGCATGTATGGCATGCTGAAGGTTTAAAGAAAACAACAATTGCATGATGAGCCAAAAATAGCCGACATGGAAGGTTAAACTGCAGTTGAAGCGAACGATTCTATTTTTAATTTTTTTATGGTGTTTTATTTCCGCCTCCAAAAAAATTCACCCTTCAGGCGCACGAGCAAGGGGAACCTTGTGGTGAGCATTCTAAGAGGGATTCACTATTCCTTTGCATCGTTTGAGGTAGCTTGTTGATGCCATAGTTGTAGAGATGTACATCGAATTGGTCTTTGAGGGGAAGTAATCTCAAGATGTTGCTCACCTTCGTCGACAACCTTCTCAGCAGGTATTTATAAAATGAACCTCTGGAAATGACCAAGTTAAGTCTTTTTCTTTTTCTATTTTCTGATTGCATTCAAATCATCAAAACCCCATATTTTAATGTCATGGAAGCATATTTATTGAGTTTGTTTGATTTCAATTTCTTGAATTGCATGTTGTGTTTGCAGTAATCTCTGACCTATTTTCGATTTTTTTTTGGTCTAGACCACAAATTTGATGCGTGTGTGTGCTATCAACTTATTGATGGAGATATTTAAACTCTTAAGGCCTTTGAGCAACCTAATATTTTTGTCTGAGCCTACCTCTGATGGATCCAGTGTAGTATAGAGAGCTTGCAATTCCAGATCCATTCTGTAAGAAACCCTGACAACTAGTTATGTTTCAATGATAACCAGTGCAAACTCTGTATTCCCTTCCAACTTGCAGGAATTGTACCAATTAAATGATTGTGGCCCAAGTTAATATACAAAATCTACTCAGATTTCCACATGACGCTGGAACAGATCCTGTGAGGTAGTTAACTGAGAGAGAAAATACTGAAAGGTTTTTCATTAACCCAATCTTAGGAGGGATTTTTCCTTCCAATAAATTCTTTGGTAAATATACTATCATTTTCCATGTAACCTATGGAGCCTCTCAGCGTCGTTGAAAGTACGTTGCCACGAACCTGAGGATCGATTAACCATGCAATTCCAAAATCATTGATATGCACCTCAAACTGTACATCAAGAAGAGTTCCCGTGTAAATGCATGTCTAAACTACCATTGGAACTGAATTGGATTATAAATATTTTGACATCCCAATTGGAAATTACATCCATAATTTTCACAAGGTTCTGATACCTGATTTTACCCAGTTTCTTTCACTCTACCATAAAACCGCTTTGGGCATCTGCTTCTAATTCAACTTTGAGCTTCTTGATTGCCACTGTCATCCCATTAACAAGTTTTCCTTTGTACAAGGTTTTACATGTGTTCTTCCAAGTTTCTGTAATCTAGTAGTGAAAGAGAATGTGGAGACAACCTCCAAATTTTAGAGAGATTAAATGATATGTAAAAATAAATAAATAAATAAATATATATATATATATATATATATATATATATATAATTGTATTTGATAATAAAAGTAAATTTGTTTGCATCATATTTCATTATTTTGAAGACAATGCAAATATTTCACTTAAATTTTCACTATCATGGAAGCATGGGGATCGTTCCTAAAACCTTGGTGACCATTTGGGTTGTAATATCCAAAAATTGGGACTGCTAGCAAGGCATGCCTGAAAAAATATTTTTTCAGGAATGTATGCTGCAACACTAGAAATCAACCCTTGGATCCCTTAGATCTGATAATATAATACCCAAATCCAAGGGGATATTAGAAAAAAATCCTTCTAGTTGGGTTAAACAGATCTCCCACACCTAGTACAGCTGGAAAATTGCCCCAAAGGAGGGACTGCAACACTATGTGACAAAAATGCTAAGAAAATGATGCAATTCAGCCAAATATATGTAGGAGGCCAATATGGAGGCTCAATATAATTTTTTATAACAGTAAATTAGATTTATATTGAAGCCCTTTCATTACATAACAGAAAGCAATAGACTTTACATGAAGATTTGCTCAAAATAAGAGGCTGCAACCATATGATATGACTGTATAAGCTTGATAACGTTATTTTATTAGCTGAAAAGAGATGTAGTTTACAATTTAGATCTAGAGCAAATATATGTGCAAAAATATAGATCTATATCAAAATTGTACACTATAGAGTCTCCTCTTTACATGCCACTTGGGGTTTTCAGCAGAAAGTGAAGTACATGGAGTAGATCTGAGATCTAATGCAGCTGATCTGCAGAATTCAGAAATTCTGAAAAAAATACATCAGTATTCAGATCAGATATGAATGGAACATGGATTAGATTTGTAATCCATGGATCACCATAGTGAAGGGTAGATTCCCAACACTAGAGATCTCTCCTCCTTGAAGTGCCAAAAGACCCTGCAACTTTCTCCTTGCAAATAACGTAGTTCTAGAAGATGGACTATGATGTAGGCTCTAGAACATGATGTGGCCTCAATCCAAGATCTGTAAATGATCTCTTCTCATCCAATACTCTCTTGCCAGGGGGATGGAATGATTTCCCACTGGAAAGAGGCACTAGAATGGCTTAGATCTGAATAGATCTAGCCTCCACTTGCTGCAGCTTACAAAGAAAACCAAACCCTCAACAGGATCTACATTGTAGTTGGAAGAAGAGCTTGGAAAAATTCCTGATAGTGGTCAAGAAATGCAAGACTCCTCCAAGAGACCTCTCAAGGAAGAGGTGGGATTCCTGATCAGGAACACCCTAGTGCTAAACAACACTATTCTTAGCTAAACAGCTAGAGAATGAGAAGTGTCTAAGAATAAAAATCCTTTAGAAATAATATCATCAACAACCTTATCATGTTTTCCTCCTCCTCCTTAAATAATATGGAAACCTTTCCAAACCCTAAACCATCTCAATGATTTAGCTACATTCACATGATTAACCTCCAACCAAAACTGCGCTGTGTATCTCAATGATTTCAGTTCATGAGCATGTGGCATGGGAACAAAAGCTATGTAATCCCTATGTGTGGGGTTAATTAACCCTATGCCTACAATGTTTACTGTTTTCATATTGGATTGTGTGGGGGTAGATAAATCGTAGCCATATCACATAGGCCCCATTCACTTATGAAGGTTCCCCAAACTCTGCCCCCAATTTGGTTGATCTTCCTCAGCTTGAAAATTTTGAATTTTCATTGATGATTGATTTTCCTCACGCTTGAACGCAAAAGGAAGATGAATTTCATCTTTTTCCTCCATAATTTCCACATTCGACATCTATTGTAGCTATTCATTTATGCTCATATGGAATCACCACAAGTTGTACTTTGTTCTTGCAATGGATTCTTGATGTTGATCTCGACAAGATTTCTCCTCCTCAAAAAACATATCCTGGTTGTAAGCATGGTTGTGGTATGTTGATGTTTAGACAAAAACTACAACTTGTAGCCCTTGATCTGCTAGGGGTTACCTTGATATTAACGGTGGTGTATTCAATATACTCCTTTTGAATAACCAATAAAGGGTCAAGGAAATTGACCAATATGTTGTCAAGTTTTATCTTATCCACTTTAACCACATACATGCATGTTTCACACTTCATAAACCTAAGACATGTAAGAGAGGGATTCTTTTCACTTCAACTTCCTCTACTGTCGTGTCACCCAAAATTGAACTTGGTGACATATTAATTAAATAATTATTTGCAACAACTTCTTCAACTCAAAATCCTTTTCTTAAGATAGGTTTTCAAGTTTTGTCTTATCCACTTTAGCCACATACATCCATGTTTCACACTTCAAAAACCTAATATGTGCAAGAGAGGACTTCTTTCCACTCTAACTTCCTCTAGTTTCATGTCACCCAAAATTGAACTTGGTGACATATTAATCAAATAATTAGTTGTAGCAATGACTTCAGTTCAAAATCCTTTGCTTAAAATAACATTCTCTCTCATGCTTTACGAATTTTTTTATCAAGGTCTAATTTGGTCTCTTAGCATGGCCATATTTCTCAAGACCATGTGGAGTTGTCTTCAAGCATGCAATTCCCCAAGATTTTCAAAATTCCTCAATTTCTTAGGAGCAATAATTACCACTGTTGTTAAGTTTTAATCTTTTTCCACACTTGTAGCAGAGATTTTAATTGTAATTGTACACTTTTAAAGGGATACTACATCCTAGAATACCGGGTCAGGTCGGGTCGTTTCGTTTGAGGGTGGCCATATCAAATTTCCTAAGTCGTGACCGCATGCGTGCCTTGTGTATATTTGTGCGGCCTGTTTTCTTTTTGCTCCCTTGTGCCTTCATTCGGTCGGGTGTGCCGTCAAAGGGCACTTGCCCAAACGTGTTCGGGTCAGGTCGGGTCGTTTCCTTTGAGGGTGGTCGTATCAAATTTGCTAAGTTGTGACCGCACGGGTGCCTTTTGCACGTTCGTGCGGCCCGTTTTTCGTTTTCTCCCTTGTGCCTTCGTTCGGTCATGTTGCGCCGTGTGAGGGCGACCACCCAAACGCGTTCGGGTCGGGTCATTTCATTTGAGGGCAGCTGTATCAAATTTGCTAAGTTGTGACTGCACGGGTGCCTTGTGCACGTTCGTGTGGCCCGTTTTCCATTTTCTCCCATGTGCCTTCCTTCGGTTGGGTGCGTCGTGTCATTTCGTTTGAGGGCACTCACCTAAACCCATTCGAGTTGGGTCATTTTAGTTGAGTGCGCCCACCCAAATGCATTCGAGTCGGGCCCCATAAGCCCCAATCCCTAATCCCTTAAATAATAACTCATTATTCGACCCCTAACCCCTAAATGCACCTAAATCCCCTAACTCGTCCTAACCCCCAGTCCCTAAACCATTAACCACTAACTCATTATCTCCCTAACGCCAATCCCTAATCCCTTAACCACTAAATCATTACTCCCCTAACCCCTAAGCCCCCAATCCCTAACCCCTTAACCACTAACTCATTATTCTCCTAACCCCTAACCCATAAACCCTAAACCTCTAACCCCTAACCTCCTATTCATCGAACCCCTAAGCCACTAATCCCTAATCCCTTAACTGCTAAATCATTATTCCCCTAACCCTTATAATAGTCCTTAAAACCCATTGGGACTGGCCATTAAAAATGAGAGCAGGTCTAGTGGGTACCTACAATCGAGTAATTAATTCCCCCTTGTTGGCAAGGTGGAATTTTTTCCTTGTCAACAACCGTATAGTCCTTAATCCATCTAACATATACTTATAAAATGCTATTTTTTTGTAAATGTGGCCCTTGACTATGCCATGCATGAAGCTAGTCATGGAATGTGACAAGTCATCCAAGATACATCCAAATATTTGATTCGTGCCTTGGGGAATGTGAAATAACGGGTCAAGGGGACATAAGGGTTGCATGGATGGGTATAATTTAGAGGTGAAAGCATGGTTTACTATGATCTATAATCCTAGCATTAGAGAATGACTAGAAGGGGGCTTAGGACCTAATTTCATATAAGGGGCTCGGGGACCCAGAGGGAAGGTAGCGAGAGAAATCGACAGGGGAACTCCCAATAGTGGTGATAAGTTAGGGATTAGGAGTTTAATGATCACAAACCATAAGCCCTTAACCCATATCCATTGAATTCCATATCCCCTTAACCCCCAATCCATAATCCCTTAACCCCTACACTCATAAGTCATAACCCATAAACCCCTTGACTCATTAAATATTAAGAAAATAACCCCTAACCAGCTATAATCCTCTTAACCTGTGACCCTTAACCCCTAATTATCCTTCACCCTTAAACACCTTAATTAACTTCTAATCCCTTAAACACCTGAATCCCCTAAATCTTAAGTCCTTAACCACTAAATCCTCTGACCCTAAATCCCTTGGAACTTAACTCTTTACCCTTGAAGCCCTTAACCACTAAGTATCTGAGGCTGAAGATAACTAGGTATTGGTTATGAGGGTATCATGTGTTTGTGGGTAATGCCATTATTACCATATATATCAAACATAGAAAAATTAGATGATATAGTATATGATATTTTGGTCACTTGTGAGCAACTTCATTCTTTAATTTACAATACAATCAGTGGACCTGATCTTATTAGATACGATGTTGGAACAAAAATGAATATATGAGTCGCATTAACTCCACCGCTATGAAAATTCACCTAGAGAAAAATGATTTTTCAACATTGGAAAATGACAAGATATATATTCATTGTTTGATGTTGAAGATAGTACATATAAGAGATGTAGGCATACTGGAAAAATATGTCAAGCTGAATACGTTGCAATATGTCTATCATAATATAGGGTTTGCTCAACTATAAAGAGAGGGGAGGGATTCTGTCAAGAAATATGTTCTCTGTTTATGTAATGTGATATTTTGGATGCCAATGAAACAAGATAGACACAAGAGCTAAGGAAAAGAGATGATAGTCAACTTGAAGAACTGAAATAAATGCTACTAATCCAAAATAGCATGAAAAATGTAGGAAAGGGACCATAAAAAACACTAGTGTGTCCATCATAAATTTACCCCCTATCCTTTTTTTATTACTTGGTTAAATGATTTGAATATTCTAAAATTGGTTAAAGTAAGGGTGGAAGAGCTAGATTCCTATTTTCAGCTACACCAAGTTTCAGAGAAGGAGGCCATTAGAGTAGCAGTGCTGCACCTCAAAGGTGTGGCCCATGATTGGTGGTTTAATGATTCTACATAATCTTTTCATGCAAATGTAAAAACTTATGGATTTCAATAAATAATTGGTGAGAAGATTTGATAGAAAAAATTGTGAACCATCATTTTTCAAAAACAAAAACTCAAACACTTTGCATGAGTTGGAGAGACCTATTGAACCAACTCCACTTCATAATTTTAAAGGGGATAAAAACATGCATGATATTTTTCCAAGGGAAAGATCCCCACTTCTTGAAGAGCCGTCTTCTATTTTTGAAGACATGGGGTCTTCTCCTTCAAGAGATGACCAAGATCAAGGGTCTCTCATTTGGGATGAGGCATTCTCATATATGGAAGAAGAGGAGAAGGATCAACATCAAGGGATGATGAGAATTCACCCTTATCTTTTTCGGGAGGTTTCTACACATAAGGAGGGGACTGCACTATCAAGTGAAGAGAGGGACAACTCAGTCACTCATATATAAAATCCACTTCAGATTTTGATGTCTCATTGCATGGAGGAATTCCACCTAGGACGTCACCAGATCTAGAGTTGATAAGAGACATCTTTTCTTTGGGTTCGCCACTCTTGTATTTTGTAGATGTGAAGAGTTTGGAGGAATACTTTGGCATGGGGGATGTCAAAGTAGTAGGCAGTATCATGAGGAGAGCTTCACATGCCAGATCACAAACGTTGTCTCTTGGGGGGATTGATCCATATTGGAGGTCTCAACTCTTGGTAGAGTACTCCAAGGATCGTGGTGCCTGCATGATTCTTGATGACCCATATGGAGATGATAGATATATGGTGGATGATATGGTCATATATTCTTATGGCAGAGTCTTCTTGACTCGAGCTTCTAGTCTCAAGGAGAGGTTGTTACATGCAGCACATGAGGACTTCCTTTCCATGCATTATGATGCATATATTTCTTTGACAGAGGAGTTCACTTGGGAGGGAATCCAGCATGACATATTATAGCATATGGAGAGATGCATAGCCTGGATGGTGATAGAGAGGAAGTCACAACCACTTCCCTACTCATTGGAGGTGAGGGAAAGATTCCAGTTGAGCCATTTCATCTCAAGATCTCAAGTACATGATGGAGGAGGTATAATTTCACATTTTTTATTGTACTTCTTTTCCTTGTTTGAGCAGTATGATGTATCAAGAAGAATTATCCCTTCTTGCATATTGTATGATGATATACTTGTAGCTACTTGTAGCATTGATTTTGGCTACCTTATTCTTGGTTTGCGGGGGAAAACACATGATTCTTGGTGTGCACCATTGACACCACACTGTATCTTCATGTTTCCATCTTATGAGATGACTGTGGTAGAAAAAAATTGGCTGGTGAAGCACTTGTTATCTTTTGTTTTGAGGAAAGCATGGAATGCACTGCACTAGTTCCTTGTGTGGAACTATGATTCACTCTCCAGTTTTCATTTGGCAGCTTGTTTTCATAGTATTTTTCTTCCATATATTGCTGATATGTTTATACTCATGGGAAGCTTTGTTTGGAGAGTGGGATTTGAGATTAAGATGCCCATTAGGAGTATGATTCTCCCTATTCTACACATTGTATGTTTTAGGAGAAACAATGGGAACAACATGATTGCCACAACACACCTCTTTCCTTCATGTAGGATGAGCCATTGGGAGAACTTGCGTTCTTGGAGGAGGCACTTCATCGTTGACTTATCTTATGGGGTAGCTTGGGCCATTTTTGAAGGCCATGACATTGCAGCCCAATATCAGAAACCTCGCCATACTTACCATAAATGGAGAGAGAAACTACTTGGATGGGAAAATATAAACTCTCCATTCAGCCCCAACACATTGCATAAAACCGATGTTGCAGATTTATTTGATGAGCTACCTAGAATGGCTCATTTCATTTGGATGATAGCATGGTTGAATGGGTCACTCATTGGGAATGAGATTTCCCATGTATATCATCACTCCTACGTTGAGGAGGCCATGAGACAGCAATAAGGTTTCCACTTACACCTTCCACCCTTTCATGATGTGATCCATTGGGTCATGCATCTTTGGGAGGAGACATTGGAGGATAGATTTGTTGCAGATTATCTTGAGCAGTGGTGGGGCCTATTGATGAGGAGGCCACAAGAGGAGAAGGGGGAGGAATTTTTCTCTCTCTATACAGTTTCTTGAGGACAAGAAAAATTTTGGAGGGGAGGAATGTAATGTTCCCAAATTTTAGCCTCAAGCTAAAAGGAAAATTATAGTTAGCATTAGATGAATAAAATTGGTAGGGAGGCCCATTAACCTATTTAGAAGGAAAAATAACCTTCCTCATGTGAAAAGGGGAAGAATAAGTAGCTATATTTAGCTCCTACAAGTGTGAACATGATTGGATCATGTTCATTTAGTCATATTTGACCAAGTCCACATGCACTATCTAGATACATTGTATCTCCATGATGGACTGTGTTAGTTTCGGTATCTTCATCCCTCCGTCAGTGATCAAATTTCTCTTGTTGCATTGCATATTATGTGTCTCACTCATTCAGCTACATTCCATTAGGAGCATGGATCATCTGACGATAGTGGCTTGTTGCTCATGTCCCTCATGTCCTTTACCTGCTGGCCTATTTCTTTCCATTAAGATCATTTGCAGTCACAAAGAGTCATTTTTAGTTCGCAAATAGTCATTTTTAGGGTTTTAGTGTCATTAGGTCTAGGGTTTCATTAATAAGATTTTCTAAATCCCCCATAATGGTCAGTAGGCACATGAGGAGTTTGAGATAAGGATTCAGTACTAAAAATTTCATCATCATATGCTTAATAATGTATTTTTCTTCAAAACTCTGTTTTGAAGAAAAATAGAGTATTTCATCTTTATGTATAAATGTAATGTAATTTCAAGTTTTCTCAGCTGTAATAATACTTTCACTGGCAACCCTGGTCACCTTTGTCAAGTTCCATCCAATCCATTCCCTGCAGGACAAACAAAAAGCACATCATTCAGTCAAAAAGCCAAAATAAAGCAAAACAGAGTTTTAGAACGTGTCAAAATCTGAAACATTACAAAGTGGGTTTTTTTGAAATGAAGAATTAAAGATGCTTGGTATATAAATAATTTTCATGTTTCAAAAGATCATTTGTATGCCAAGAGGACATAGTGATCCAAGGATAAACCGTAAAAAGTGAAGGAAGCAGTTTGAAGGCAGATTTGTGCAAGTTTCACTGCGCGACGCATTGGCTGGGCGACACGGCGTATTGGACGGGTGCGACGCATTGGGCCGGCCCCCATTGTGTTGAAATTACTCTTGCGCGGTGCATAGGAGTTACGAGGCGTGTTGGGTTTATGGCGCGATGCGTAGGGCCGCAAAGCAATTTCATTGCCATTCCTCTCAAAACTTCAAATCTGCTCGGTCATTTCTGGTCCAAGTAAGTCAATAAACGTTGTCACTGCCAATGAAAATGTGTCTTGTGATATTTATGAGGATTTAAACAAAAATTCAAACCCTATTATCTTGTTCAAAGAATGCTTCTTTAGGGTTTATAATTTGGTTTTGTGCCTATCACTCCCACTTCCCCACCCTGTTATTCCCTCCTCACTGATTATCTTGTTACATCAGCCCATTTCCTTATTCCCTTATATCCCTAAATCACTCATTCCCTATCCCAATTCCCATTATCCCACATCCTAATTACAAATTTCCCAAACCCAAATGCTATCCCAAAAAACCTAATGACTGCCCATAAACTCTTCAATTGAAAATTTTCAATTGGCAATATCCCATCATTCCCCCTACCCTCTCCCTCCATAGTCCCTCACATATTATCACACATTTGGAAACAAAAACCAAAGACACCAAACTCCTCATATTCATCTAAGGCAACATAGACTTTGGCAAACATGGAGACAGATTCTTCTTATGACCGAGATAGTGACTCCACAACTAAATTGCATGCACCGAGGAGACCTCATAAGAGTGGCAGACATGTGAGGGAGGAGCCTAATTCATTGGCTGAGTTGCAGGCCTGTCCTCTTGCTATTTCATGTTTTCAATAGCAATATTGTTATCAATTTTGAGAAATGGTTGCTAGATTTCACCACCATCATGAGCTGGCCCGATTGTTTGTGTTGCACTTACATAATGGCCAAGTTACTCTTGCAGGTGTGACATTCACCTTAACACCTGAAACTATCTCTCAAGCAACCGGAATTCCAAATTTTGGAGAGAAATGGAACAAAAGGAAGCAGGTTGACAGGGAACACTATGAGCTTTATATCAAGCCTAGTTTTTTGAGACAACTCAGTAGAGTTTTTCCCTTTCGGTTTCTAAAAGATTCATATGCTCCTTTGATGAAACTCATTATCAAATATTTCAGTTGTGAGGGCGAGTTTTCACGTCTCTATGCCTATCATATCAAGTTACTAATGCATTTTACCAGGGTAAGAATGATGAACCTCCCTTACTTCATATGCCAGAATATTGAGAAGATGACCAACCTCGTGCAAAGGAAAACTCCTGAGCAGTAGTATAGCAGTATCTATCAATTTGCACTCATCAAAATTGTGGTTATGCATCAGCTCGGCTTGCAGGATATTTCATGGGAGGATTTCATTTCTAATTATTTCTTCACAGCTTCTCAGGTACCTTCAGAGGTTTTTCATGAGGCATGTGAACCTTCATATCAACATGGAGTTCATGAGACACAGACTGCTAGTGTGCCGGTGTTTGTCACCTATCAAAGGGGCACTAGAGGGTTGTTTACAACAGCCAGGTGAGTATTATATCCACCCAGGGTGGAAGGGGTATCGCTTCCTTCATCAGGAATACAGGTACAGGACAAGGGTAAGAGGCCAATACATGATGAGGGGCCTTCAGGAGGCCAAGATACAAATTTCATACTCATTGATGATGATTTGGGCTCACCAAGCTCAAAGCTTAGAGAGATTGTTCAGGAGAAGAAGGCATAAATAAAAACTTTGTCCATCAAGTTGCAAAGAGCACAATGGATAATAAAATACCTTGAGCAGAGAAACAAATAGCTAGAATATCAACAAACTATCATGGAGTTGCAAAATATACGTGAGAACCGGCAAGCTGCCAAAAGGAGCCAAACCGAGATGACATCCATTGAGCAAGAGATTGAGGCTGATCATGAAACTTGGCTTGAAAGGGTAAATATTCATTTGGAAAAGCTGTTGGAGAAGGCCAAAAAGGAAAAAAACATGTTGAGGTACATGGCGAATCATTATTGGGCAAGAAATCATGTTTGCAAGGCATGAATCAAGATCTTGAAGGCTAAGTTGAAGAGGGACTCAAAGCGTCGGAAAAGGCAAGATAGACTTCAGATTTTGGCCGAGGCTTCCTTGGCCCAGAATAGTACATGATGGAGGACATTCATCCCAAATTTCAAGAAATTTGGGACACATTTTGCAAATTTTGTCTTTTTTGGCCTAAACACAGATTTTTCAGCTCTACATGTCGCGCCACTTGGCACTCGCTTTTGATGGGAGGTTCCTCTTGGGTAAAAATTTATATTTTTGGATTTTTCATGAAAATGTATGCATGCATACCTATGGCCAAGAGATTTTGATAGGTTTTGGGCTTCCATAAGGGTCAAAAACACCCTAAAAATGACCTTTCTGCCCCTTTTTGGACACATAGGAAGCCGTGTTGGGAGAACTCATTTTTGGAGGGGCAAATGAAGGCCAAATTCAGAAATTCCACTTGTGCTGGAAAGTAGACAGGCAGAAATTTCCAACAAGCCCACTTGGAGCTAATTTGAACACCAGGAAGGCCTTAAAAATCAGCTCCAAACTGGCACGACGCATAGAGAAATCAGGCGCGACGCATTGGGTATTTTTGCTCATTTTGGACTCAGTAACTCTGTTTTTCGCCTAGTTTTTGACATTTTGACTTTATTTCTTCCAAATGTTAAGCTCATGATGTAATTTGATGTAATTTTATGGATATTGATGTAATTTTTTTAAATTTTTACTCATGGAGGTAGATTCATCCATCAAAAGGTGAATTGCAACTGAATGAATCAGTTTCCTATCTTATAGAGGCAAGCTGTTCCACTGCCTATTTTCTAGTTCTCAGTTTAGATCTTGTTGAAACAGCTCCTAAACATGTGAGCTCGACCCCTAGAGGTTTGGGATGAGTTATTTTTGTCTATATCTTGTATTTTTTCAGTCATTAGCATGGTTGGACACTTTGGATTGCTTTGAGCATCATTGTACATTCATCTCTGCAGTTTGGAAAAGGAATAGAACAGGGTTTGCAGCACTCCTTGGGATTCATGTGCCTCTTTGTTTTGATGATGTGTTTCTCTCTGTTAATTTAAGTTTACTGGTGTTTCATGTGTATCATTTTCCTTTTTATTTCTTCTTAAGTTAAACAAACAAGGTTAAAGGTGGAATTCATTAAAATTTGCAGTGCTCGACCTATGTTTGTTTAATTTTCTATGTTTTCAACTGTTTGGAGAGGATTCCTGAAAGTTTCTTGCCATCTTCAACTCCTCACCGGTATGAGTTATCCATTTCATTCAAAATTGAAGTGTCAAAACGATTTCCTACCTTGCCCCATTCAGATCTCTGCAAAAACTAGGCCTCGTTCCCTAGACCCAAAATATGCCCTTCCCTTTGATCCAATAAACACCCTCAAAATCAAATCAAAATCTTCTACATATATACCTAGCCTAAAATCAGCCTTTATTCAAGTCATATCAAGCCTCACTGATTATTTTTGCTGAGATTGACCAGGAGAGAGCTCTCTCCCGATCTAGTAGGGCTAACTACCAGATTAAGCGTGGTTTGATGTTACCCTAGATTCTGCCTTTCTCAGCCTGAGGTAGATTTAGGCCATAATAGACTGCACAGTCTTAATGGAGGAAAACTTGCATGGGCTAGGTGGGACATATGGATGGGACCCATTATGGAGAGGAGCACTTGCTATATATGGAGAGGAGGACAACCATTGTATGCATACTTGGATTATTATTTGCTTTGGTCTGTTGAGACTTTGCTTCCTCTTATTGTTTAGCAAGGTTGCAGTGTTGTTTAGCACAAGGGTGTTCCCGGTCGGGAATCCCTACCTCATCCTCAGGGAAGGAGAGGTTATTGAGCTACATCTCTTCATTCCATAATTTTGGCCAAGATACCTCCTTCAGCTATAGCACAGTTTCTATTTAGAGCTAGGTTGTGTTGTAGGGTGCAACAAAGGAGGATCTCTTTGAGTCATTTCTGGGATTGTTTTTTGGTGGAGAGCTTGTCTATCCATTGGAGGATTAGCAAGAAGGACTCCCAGGCATATTTTCACATCTTGTCACTTGGCCAAAGCATATCTACACTTCTACATCACAGTCCCTTGAAAGAACTGCATCATTTTTCAGAGAGCAATTGCAGCAAGGTTTAATACCTTGATTTTGGGCTAGTTTCCCAGGGTAAGGGCCAACCCTTCCCTTGGAAATCTAGAAAAATGGAATCTTATCCCTATTGTACTTTATTCAGCTATGTTCATGTAATATTTCAGGGGACTGCGTTATTTTTTAGTTGAATATTCAAATCTATTCCTTTTGTACTTGAGCTTCCAAGAAACCTTTGCTGAGTTATCTTTACATTGTATAAAAGAGGCTAGATCTCTGTTTTTCTCTGTGATTTGGCTAAATAAACTCTAGATATGTTGTCTACAACATATTTCTACAAAAAAACTCTTGTAATTATGTTTTTCTTGCTTCAGAGTTTTCTGTATGGGTTAAGCTATGGGTTTTTAGTGTTTTTAAGCCATATGAGAACCATGAGATCTGTTTAACTTAGCTAGAGTGATTTTTTTCATGTCCCATTCTATATGTGAGATTTATATTGCATGAATAAGGGATCAAAGTCCCATTTCTAACAGTTACAATGTTATTTTCTGGAAATAACGTTTTTATTTTTCAGATCACTGCTTTTCCCCACTTGTAGATAACATATGGATACATAGTTTTGATGATATGCTCCTAATCTGATCTAATAAGTAAATTGACATAGCTTGCATTATTGTGTTCAAGTATTTTTGGATCTCCAAATCTATAATATCTTAAGATATTCTGATTGCTCTAGAATTTCCCTATTTTTGGATATTACATATATGTTGGAAGGTCATTCCTTCCATGCATCTCCTCCCATGGCACATAATCTGAAATGAGAGTGGGTGATGATGATATTGGGATAAGTTCTCCCTCCTCCTTGAGCCTACCCAAGGCTCCCAGCGTTGTATCATGGTATTCCAATGCTCCCACACTTCCTGGATATATGCTTGGAGCATCATGTTGTGAGATATATCCCACAAGATTTGAATCAGGTGGCCTCCCAGGTGGTTTTCCACTAGATAATAATGTCCCATGTAGCAATCTCATGAGCATGATAGATCAGACTGTAAGGTCCTTGCTTCCATTATGCAAATCCATCTCTATTTCCTATGTGGAAGTTGTATGTGAGGGATATTATGCATGCGTTTGATCATTTGAGTTTCACCACTCTTCTTGTCCACCCATTCCATTTGCAAAGCCTCCCAATCAATGGTGACTTTTCCCAATGTAATCAACCATTGAACACCCAATATCACATTGGTGTCAAGTATGTCAACCACAAAGAAGTAATCAATCAATGCATATGTCCCCACGGTGATTCAAAGTGATTGGAAATAATGCATGCAATGCATTGTTCTATCTCCTGGGACCAAAAAACAGAATCCCTTAAAAGAATTAGTAGGTATTTCCCTCCTTTGCACTAGTTGGGCATCAATAAAATTGTGGGTGGGCCCACTATCAACCAAAACAAAAACCCTCTGATTCAAGATGGAACCTTGAACTCTTAAGGTCAAGTACTTAGGTACTCCTCTCAAAGATGCAATAGCCCCTCCAGTAGGAGAAAATGCTCCATTCCCATCTCCTTATGGTGTTGGCTCTCCTCCTGTAGTGTCAGCACTATGACCTCTTCTTGGTTCATCTTCTTCATCCTCATCATCTGAGAATACCTCTATGTAATGTGCTTTTCCAGCAGCACATCTACCTCTCAGTGCCCATGATTCTTGGCAAGTGAAGCAAAGATTATTTCTTCTTATATCTCTCCAGACATCATCATCGAGAGGTTTCTTGTATGAGCTCTCCTTAGAAGGAGCAGCTTTTTCTTCCTTTCCCTTTGAAGGAAAAGAGGGCTTATGCTGAAAAGTTGCCTTTGCTTTTGGCAAGGCATCTTGAAGGTCTCTAGCCCTTTCAATAACATCATGTAGGGTAGTGGGCTTGGTAGATTTAACCAACCCAGGAAGAGGTTCATCTAAACCATCAATGAACATGTACACCCTTCTTGCTACAGAAAAATTAGGAACCATAACAGAAAGTCTTAAAAATTCAGCGATATAAGTTTCTGTATTACCTGATTGTTTCAAATTTGAAAGGCTCATGAATGGTGCCTATGGATATCTTCTATCAAACCTTTCCACCAACCTTCTAGTGAAATCTAAATAATCAATCACATTGGCATGACCCAATGTATGCAAGCCATGGAACCACTAGTCATGTGCTTCACCTTCAAGGTGCAACATTGCAATCTTGATGGCATCCATCTATGGAACCTTGTTCAGCTGAAAGTAGATGTCAAGTTTTTGTATCCAAGATTTGGTAGAAAACTTGGATGACCCATCAAAATTGGGTAAAATGAATCTGTCCATAGTGTGGTGTCGATCACGATTCTGAATGAATCCACCACTTCTATGATGATGCCTTGGTATTCTTCTGTCCTTAATGTGACAAAACTCTTGAAAACTCAATTGATCTTTGAATATCTAATTTTGAGACTCATATTCTTCAAAATAGTCTTCAAGGGATTCATGCTCTTGAAACCCTTCATTTCCCATAGCCAAGAATGTAGGCATGGTAAAGCGTTGGGAAACTTGTGGCTGATGCATTGGTTGATAATTCCAGTGGTGAGACATGCTAGAGCCTTCTCCAAGATGAAATCCTTTAGGGGATTGCTTGATTCTATCCATTCTCATCTCTTTGATCTCTCTAGCAAGATATGGCATGGCTCTAAGAAGGATCTTAGGAAAATCCTTTTCTTCATATTCACCTTCAGATAAAGGGGCTTTACCCTTGTCTTCATTATCCTTTGTGTAGTCAAACTTATTTTGTCTTCTCTTTAGATACCTCTTCTCTCTATCAGTAAGAGGCTCTTCTTCTTTAGAAGACATATTGGCTTCTTAGAAAGCATAGGCTATGCCAAGATGATGCTCTGATACCATTGTAATATTCCCAAGTGGGGAATGCAGCAATACAATGTAGAATAGCAGAAAAATAATGCACATCATCATAGAAAAAGCAGGAGGCAAATATGGAGACCTTTAATTTGTATTTACAATAGAAAAATAGATGTGAAATATGGCCCATAAGATGCATAATAGGAAATACAAGTCTCCAATGAAAGAAAATCTTCAAAATGAAGTACTGCAACCATGTACTAAGACTGGAAAAGGCCTTACATCATTATTTTATTGGTCTACAATAGTTTTAGATTACACTTTAGATCTAGATTAGCTAATTGCATGAAAAGTTAGATCTATAACAGATCCATACACTATATAGGCTCCTCTTCAGAATCCCCTTGGGGTTTCAGCATTACACCATGTACAAGTTGTAGATATGAGAACTAAGTCTGCAAATATATAGAAAAATTCAGATCTGGAAAGTGGATCTGATCTGATATGAAAAATAGATGATCATCTCCAAGAGATCTCCAAAGTGAAAGGTAGATCCCCAACACTTGAAAACCAACTCTCCAAATGGTGTGCCAAAACACCCTACAACTGCACCTATAGGAATAACACAGATATGGAAGTAAAATTTCACTGTAGGGATCAAAATGTGGTTGGACACATGCCAATATCAGAAAATGAATCTCAATTCATCCAATACTCTCCTCCCAATGAAGTAGAGGTCTCCTCCACTGAAAAGGAGCACTGAAATGGGCTAGATTTGAAAATATCTAGCCTCCACTTGCTACAACTTGCAAAGACAACCAAACCCTCAACAAGATCTGCATTGTATTTGAAAGAAGAAGCTTGGACTTCAGTTATATAGTGCACAATATAATGCAAACACTCCCAAGAGATATTTAATGGGAAGAGGTGGGATTATCGACCAGGAACACCCAATGCTAGACAACATTAATTATCATCTAAACCATAAGAGAATGATATATGTCTAAACATACAATATATTCATAAATATAATTATCATCAACAACCTTTTAATGCTGGCATCCTCTTCCTTTCATAAGTTAAGAGCTTGCAAAACCTAAACCACTTCCAATGAGATCACTTCTTTCACACAAGGCATCTCCATCTAAAACTACATTGTGCCTCATTGATGGCCAGTACTCCAAGACAATGCTATATATTTGGTCAAGGTTGACTGAGTGAAAATGTCCAGCCCCTTTCACACCTAAGGGCGCTTGATTTAGCAACAAATATTCAGCCTTTTTTTTCATTTGGAATTGATTTATTCATGATTAAGGAGTATTATGGACCTCTTTTGCTTTTTTATTCTTTAAAAAAAGTAATAAAACAAAAATGAATATTCCAATTAGCCCATGACTAATTGGGAATATTACACCTTCTAAGGCATGTTCAATCTCAACTTATTCCTCCTGTGGTGTTTCTTCCTCATTAACAATCAATTGAGCTATAGGCTCTTCTACCACATTCATTTTCAAACCTTTCTTTTCTAGCTCTTCATGAATTATTTTTAATTGCCCTTGAATATCTTTCACTCGGTCCTTCAATTTCATATTTGTTAGCCACCTATAAATTCTGTCATACACAATGGTGGCTAGACTTTGTCTTCAAAAATTCAAGAGATAGTTCCCTTTGAAAACTTATCATCCTTTAAATTTTTTATGATGATTACTATTCCTTGAGTTAATCTTCACTGTTTTTTCCTCTTTATCCTAAAAAGCCTATTGTTCACCAAGAGAAAGACTGCTTAAAACTCCATTTTCCATCATCTCAATTATCCATCTTTCACTCATTTTTCCCTTTCATTTTAATCCTCAAAATGCCTTCATTTAGCCTCTAAACATCCCAAAATCCTCTTTAAGCCTTGTGAAATCCCTTCATAAGGTTTAAAAACCCTTTTCTTCCTTATTGGAACCCTCAAAACCCTCAAAAAAACCTTCAAAAATCCTAAAAAACCTTTGTTTTTCTATTAAGGCTTTAAGCCCCTTTCGGCCTTAGCCCCAACCACTTTTTTGCATATGACCCAGAGCCCTGAAATTGAGCAATAAAGAGCTTAAAACCTCTTCCAGAAACTTATTTTCCTTTGTTTTTCATAAACTCGACGCAATGATTTGAAATAAATCTAGGTCGTCGATCTCTGCATATCAACGACCATCGGATCATCGCATCGCAAGTCTGCAGGGGTCCTTCCTTTTTTGTATCTTTCAAAAATTCTAATGTGATCCCTCCGATCAAACCTCAGTTGTTGATCTCCCCTCTGATCCGATAGCCAGCGCTTAATTGCGCATCACAAATCCAAAGTCCCCATTTCTCTTTTCACCTCCGATGTGTGAGCCCAAATTTAATCCTAGTCGTCCATCCCACTAGATCCAATGGCCAGGATCTATCCCGCACCATCTAACCTTTCTCTCCTTTTTGAAACGCTTCCGCTACATCCCTTAATCTCGACCATTCATCCGAAAGATCTAACGGTCGGGATTTAACCCAATAGCTCACCTTCCACCTGCGCACCTCACCCCCATCGTAATATTTTTGCACTGTCGAATTTGGGTCCTCCAATCCGACGACTGACATTCCATTTCGCAAAAAAATTTCACCTATAGTTTAATGACCAAAAAAAGTGCGAAACAGACGATTTTTAAAAGGACACATGTCAAGCAATGTATCGTATCGCATTTTTTTGAGGAAAAGCGTTTACCACCCAAACTTTTTGCGAAAACTACTGCCGGTTTTCCACCAAACCACCTTGTTGTTTGAAAATATTGTCGTTTAACTTTTTTTTAGTACTTTCCCAACTATTTAATCTGTCAATCTGAGGTTCGTAGGCTTACGAGGAACATGCACTATATATGCAGGACCGAAGTGGAACTAATCTAATCTAAATTACTGAAATCAAATTAATCTAGGAAGGCATTGAAACACTAACTAGGAAAGCGGGAAATTAATCTAGAAAAGCATTGAAAATCTAACTAGGAAAGCAGGAAATTGCATAAGGGAAAAGCAATACAACATGTGAAGAGTTGAATGACAAACAACATATGTGAGCTCACAACAAAAAATTGCATAAGGGAAAAGCAATACAACATGTGAAGAGTTGAATGACAAACAACATATGTGAGCTCACAACAATAAATCTATCTCAAATTACATTTCCAGAATCAAATGGAAAATCATGAAAGCGTAAAAATAAAAGAATATGAATCAAAGCTAAGAATCCCCTTCTCCTAATTACAAGGCTATCTCTCAAACTCAAAAAATTATGAAATGAAGAGAGAGAACTCTCTTATATACATGACGAAGATAACCATCTCATAATGACAGATCCACTATTATCTCAACCACTCTCAACTACTTTCCCATTATTACAAGATATGATCCCTTCAAATCCTCCACACAGCTCTCACATATCTTGGATAAGATATGCCAACCAAATCCTCCATGATCTTCTCCTTAGGAATAGGCTTGAATAATTATCTCCTTAAAATGGTGGAGGAGATATTCGAGAAGTCTCTTGGAATTAATCCTTCACATATCTCCTACACATTACAAAGCTTACATATTCTTGAGATATATATAAAAACATGTATATTTTCTAATATTTAATCATAAATTCACTTATAATACAAAAATGAATAAAGTGGAAATTAAGAAGGTGAAACCCAAATGTATTTATGAAAATGATATGATGAAAGGTTAATGGGATGATGAAATGTAAGGAATAGTGAAGGGAAAGGTGGATGAAAATACGACATTTATGAGTCCCAACATCCCCCCCAACTGAACTTGTTGCATGTCCTCATGCAACCATGCATGGATCTCTTTAAGAACGTTTGGCATCTGAACTTTGGCTTTACATGATGATGTATTTTGAATAATGAATGTTTTCAGGATATGTGAAAGACATGAGTAACAACTTACATTTTCTTATGGTTGGTTCTTGTGTGACAACCATGAATACAAATAATGTTGGTTCTTGTGTTAACAACATTCATTTCATTTTCTGTTCTCTTGCTTCAATAATAATTTAAACACTCACTGGAAATCATAAGCTATCAAAGTGCATAAGAAAAAATTACTGTGCATAAGAAATCCTTGTTGTAATATTCATGAAACATGCCAATATGTATATCAATGCGTATGAAGCAAAGTGCAACAAAGTATCATTGGAAAAGAAATGTTGGTGAATAGTAAATGAGATTAAAAAAATGGAGTGATAGTGGTGGAAAAATGGAATCATGGTTAGTGAATATGTAGTGAATATAGTTCCCTCCCCCCCAACTAAATTGGTTGCATGTCCTCATGCAACTTGGCATGGGTCATGAAAGGAAATGGAGCATGGTGAGGGAATTTTCCAAAATATTCAAGTCAACATATAAGTAATTGCATGATTAAATATTAGAAAACAACATACCTCCACTTACCCAAGAATGATGAACTATGCAATAGGAATGTAGCTGCTGCTGCTGCTGGATCATGAAAATGTGACTGGTGTTGTAGCTGCAACTACTGCAACTGCTAGATCAGAGAACATGTGACTGTGGATGTTAGAACATGGAAGTTTTTACTGCAACAGGATCACAAAAATGTAACTGTGAATGCTGACATTGCTATAACTAGATCATGGGAAATGAAGTAATCTGAATTACTGATGCTGAATTATGGAAAATATAAAGGCTGAAAGTGGAACTGTGGTACTCTCATAGATCAGAATTCATGCTTCTGTAACTGTTGAGGGAGTCATGAAAAAGTGTATAGTCTTCAGCTGCTACAAAACTTGATGGTACAAGTCTAATCATGCGAAGGAATGTGTCGGTGTCGAGCATGAAGAGAAATCATTGGATTACCATCCATTGATGAATTTCGTTAAACAATGCAAGGCAAACTCACCATTGATGTCAATGAGTGCCAAGGTACTCAAGTACATCTTGCGACATGCAAATAGAGGGGTTGACGTCGAGCCATTTGCAAGATCTGATGATCAAGGGACATTGTTGTATTCCCATGATTGTCAGTGAGAGAACTTGCCATTAAGGCATGCAAGTCTCAAGGTACCCAAATGGAACTCTAGTCTATATCCCAGATAAGGTACTGAGGTCGATGGGGTAAGACTTGTTGAAAGGTGGGCCTTAAGGAATCCCACATCAGTCAACGCGAGTTTGTACAAAGAGATTTTGTAGGACTATAAATGAAAATAACTCATGGGAAAGCAGTGTGGATCAGCATGGTGAGGAAAACAAGGCAATGTAATCATGGAAAGGGAATAATTTTTATTCAGAAGGAAAACTAGAAGGCAAACAAAAAAAAACTAAAAAGGATAAAGGAATGTATGCGATTCAGAAAAATAGGCGTGCATGAAGTCATGAAGGATAAGGCAATGGAAAATGGGCTTCAACACCGGGATGGTCAATCGGATTTGAAGGAGAAATGTTATAGTGTCACAACATGGATAATGGAAAAAGTGGAGATGTTGGTGTATCCGCATGGTCACTGTGTAACAAAAAACATCAAGAGGCGCAAAAAGTTTCTAGATAACAGAAAACGTCATGATGTTTATGATGAGTTACAGCTCCTTCAAGCTATTTATGAAAGAATGTTTCTCAAAACGTTCTATGATCTTTGAAAATCACTTTAGGAGAAAAATGTGATCATTTCCGAAACCTGAAAAAAACTTAGTACAAATCCTGTATGAAAACTTCGTGAGAGAATTGTAAAATGTAAGATGTGAGAATAAGTACAAATGCGAGCAAAAGAAAGAAAGTCTATGTTAACCTATTGCCCACGCTGATTTTATCATCGATGGTTGTCAAAGTGACTTCAAGAAAAAAAATTAGTGTTAAGCATAAAAACATGTGTTCGTATTGTTTTCAGGGATTTCTTGAAAGGTCCATTTGCAATTTTCATGGTTTTATAATTGTTATGTTTTTTTTTTTATGTTGATAATACACACCAAAAGAAAAGGAAAAAATAAAAACAAAACAAGAAAAATCAAAGTCAGATCTCCATTCCTTGGCATGCTTTGCAAAGTATAGCAATACTGTCTCGGTGCTAGAAAATCTTCAGTTTCTTGTTGATTCATGTCACTAAACTTTTGAAAGTTAAATAGGTTTCTTAGATGCACTGTTAAATTCATTCAAGCAATTAGAAGTTGGGCAAAGTATGATTCACATTGATTTTCTGCAATAATCTCACTTACTTCTCTGCAAGATTGGACCTGTACATCGTCAAATATAGTGGAATATTCAAAACATTCAATTGTAGCATTCCTAAGTATGCAGTAACAATCATCAAGCAGACGATCCTGGCATCATGAACATTAGTGTAATGAAGCAGTGTGTAAAATGGAGATAGTGAGCATGAGAAAACAATCAACTTCCAGCATAAAATCCAGCATAAGCATAAGAATCGACATAAAGCTCGTGGGCCAATTTCCAGTTTCGTTCTAGTGCAAAATCCTTTGTGAGTCAAACATCTCCTCTGAGTGCTTGGTGTCAGCATGTCTCCTCTAGGCGTAAAATCCTAAAATAAAAATGTTATAAGACAAGATATATCAAAATAAAATGCAACCCATGGCTTGACTCTTGGCTTGCAGAAGGTATCAGCAATTTCCTCTCCCTATCTTGCATACTACATTCAGGGTTTTGGACTAAGTTTTTATTTAAAGATAATCCAACCCAATTTACGAGTGCAGCAAAAAAGAAAGAAAATATGGGTTGTGTTTTGATTCTCATCGGTAATTTGCATTAAGTCTACTGTATTTGCATATCACAGAAACTGATGACATTATTTACATCTTTGGAGAATGTCCTTTTTGAAGATTTTACATTTGATTGTTGCATGGGATTGTTGTTATCACATATTTGTTCAGATCATATCAGGCTATGATGATGATGAAAGATCTCAAGAGGGAAACTAGGTTTAGGTATGGTTTTAAGATGAGGTGGATTTTCTAAGTTTGAAGAAAAAACAGAAGGATGTCAGTAATAATAAAACATCTCTCATATGTATCTATAATAACCATAACCCAAGAACACCCCAAATATTCCTAAAGGAGTATACACACCTTGAAATAGAGAAATGCATCTCGTGATCCTTGCCCCCCCCCACTCGTTTACTAGTTGCTCTCAACAGTGTTTAGAATCAAGTCCTATACGAAAGAATACTACAGCAGTATACCTACTAGAGGCATAAGCATACTAGAGGCATAAACATAAGCATTCTCTTTTCATAATGGCTGTAACAGCTTATAAAATCTGCATATTATGACCTGACAGACAACCTAGAATTACTTACTTTGGAATGAAAGACTCTAATTCACCGCGATAAAAGGTAATTGGTAAATTCTAAAGGCCCATGACCTGAAGACAACAGCCTCAACTCAGGATCTCACCCATCTATCAACCATATCTAGCAAGTACAGAACGATGAGATCCCCTTTTGTGATTAGTGATTATAAAACTAGCACTTTCAAGAGGCAACCAAATGTGAACACCAGATCCGCTAAGTAAGCTGGCTGGGTAACATGATGGGTATCATCCCAAGAATAGGCACATGAGTACCTAAATCCCCCACACCTGAGAGTGTCCACTACTTGGATTAGTGTATAATAAAACGATAAATTCTCTCAATCGGTCGAATTGTTATATCCCGTGAGGGTAGTGCGAGAGTGGAGAGTCATCTCCTTGAATTTTTTCCCAAATGTGGTCATGATTCTGACTAAGATATGACAATGCAGGGTCAGGGTAGCAAAAGGGCTCGGAATACTTAGTCAGTTAGAGTATTGCTGGTGCAGCCTGGAGCATGTGTGGAAATAGCAGGGAGAACGAAGCTAACGAGGCTCAGGAAAAGACCAGTACTCATAGTTTTCATTCCCTCAGGGGATTCTCGTAAGAAGAAATCCAGCTGTCCAGCGTATATAAATGCTTCTCTTGACCTACCAGTATAAACTGTGGAATACGAATATACTAATGGGGATTCATGTGTCTAAGAGCCCATGATGTATGATCGCAGCGTATCACCAAAATTCCCCACCTTGGAAAGATAGCACGAGTTGTTAAAATAACTCAAATAATATAATGCAACAGTGGTTTCATTACCTCTTTCGGTTGGATTTGTTTATATTCCATGATAAGAATTCTTCCTCTAAGAGAAATGATGGAGAAAAACTCGCAGCCAATAAGGAATGGATCCGTCAAATAAGAAACAGCATAATCATTTAATCTCAATAAAGTATGCCGATGAACATAAAATTTAGGAAGGCCAATCCATAAAAATAGTTATATGACAGTGATACTTATGGGATTTGGTTCCTATTATCTTGAGATATGGAAGATAATGTAACAACCCGTGGATTTTGGCCCATATTTCTCAATCAACATCCGCATAGTATCCTATTTTTTGTTATGAAACCCAAATTAAACATGAGAATTAATCATGGGAGAAAATCCCAGCTTTCAAAATATGCAAAAAAATAAATAAGAATTATCTTTTACTTTATTGCGCTTTCATTTGTTTTTTTCTCATCTTTTTGGTTTGTTGTTGCTAGTTGCAGATTTATGAAACACTAGGCGGAGAGATGGCATCGCTACGGCTCATCCATAAATGAATAGACGGAGACAGAAACTTACAAGTTCACGCACAGTCCAACGAAACTCATAGTTCTTTTATTGGCCCCAAGCGAAACGATGAACCTGGGAAATTTCCGATTTAATTGTTTTTTCAGTTTTTATCATCTAATTGCTTGCTGCAGGTTTTAGTATGGACAGAAAACACAATCAATAGCAAGCGAGACACAATTTTAGAAAAAAAATGATTTTCAAATTAACAATAAAATCGATTAGGCATATTGCAAAACATGAATTTATTTATTCCTGAAATTAGCCTAAATCATCCCTATTTTCTGATCCTCACGATCGCACTGAGCGTGGAGGAGAGAATACTTATTCTAGGTAAAATCAAAACTGAAATGAAAGCAAAAACTGAAAATGAAAGCCTAGCTACTCTATACTAATTAGAATCTAAAAATTAAACTTCTAATCAAGCCACTCACGTAGCAGTAACAACAATATATTCAGTAGCAATTTTTCAAATGAAAAATGAAAATATTCGAGAGTGAATGAGTCTAATTGTTGTATCTGCAAATCAACTACATAAAAATAAAAAGATGAATCTAATCGAGTACTTACCTGGAACCATTGTTCGATAAGGCTTCAATAGGCACAATTTCTCTCACTTAGATCATGTTGTAACTCCTCTTCTTCTTCCCCGATCTCCTGTTCGAATGATTGTTCGCCATTAGATATGCAGGATTCTTCAGATGTTGAATCTTCGTTTATTTCTTGGGGAGTAGTTTAACCTTTAATTCTTGTCAAGATCTCCTTTTCCAGGGAAGAGGAGATCCTGAATCTCCAATCTTGTTGGATAACCGAAGCAGAAACCTAACAGAAACCATGCTGAAAAAGGGATTCTTACTACACCCAAAACTTAAATCTAAAAAGCTTAAATCAAAATAAAACTAGTTGCGTAACAGATCTGCTAAGTACTCCAACAAAACGTGGCTCCAAAAAACACTACAACATCTTGAAGCAGATGAAAAAAAAAAACACTCTTCATAGTTGCGGAAATCAAACACACTTGCAGAAATTGAAATTCACACTTTGCATAGATGTAAACACACCCTACATGCCCTAACCCATATGAGGCCGAGCCCGTTACAGTATCTCGAACGTGATGCGTAGGCTGTTCCCCACGTCTTACCGCCTTGACACCTTGGAGTTAGGAACATGTCTAAACACACTTGCATGAAAAATCAACAAAACTTCAATCCATCGTGCTTCCCCGGCAACGGCGCCAAAATGTTGGGTGAAAATATTGTCGTTTAATTCTGTTGTAGTACTTTCCCAACTATTTAATTTGTCAGTCCGAGGTTCGTAGGCTTACGAGGCACATGCACTATATATGTATGACCTTAGTGGAACTAATCTAATCTAAATTACTAAAATCAAATTAATCTAGGAAGGCATTGAAACACTAATTAGGAAAGCAGGAAATTGCATAAGGGAAAAGCAATACAACATGTGAAGAGTTGAATGAAAAACAACATATGTGAGCTCACAACAATAAAGCTATCTCAAATTACATTACAAGAATCAATTGACAAATCATGAAAGCATAACAATAAAGAATATGAATCAAAGCTAAGAATTCCCTTCTCCTAATTACAAGACTATCTTTCCAAACTCAAAGGCTTATGAAAATGAAGAGAGAGCACTCTCTTATATACATGAAGAAGATAACCATCTCATAATGACAAATTCACTATTCTCTCAACCACTCTCAACTACTTTCCCATTATTACAAGATATGATCCCTTCAAATCCTCCACACAGCTCTCACATATCTTGGATAAGATATGCCAACCAAATCCTCCATGATCTTGTCCTTAGGAATAGGCTTGAATAATTATCTCCTTAAAATGGTGGAGGAGATATTCGAGAAGTCTCTTGGAATTAATCCTCCACATATCTCCTACACATTACAAAGCTCACATATTCTTGGAATATATATAAGAAAATATATATTTTATAATATTTAATCATAAATTCACTTATAATACAAAAATGAATAAAGTGGAAAATAAGAAGGTGAAACCCAAATGTATTTAGAAAATGATATGATGAAAGGTTAATGGGATGATGAAATGCAAGGAATAGTGAAGGGAAGGGTGGAAGAAAATATGAAATTTCTGAGCCCCAACACACCTACCCTCCATAGCGTTATTTCACTTTCGATCTTAGTCGTTGATTTTTTTAATCCAACAGCTTATGTTATAATGTGACCCATTCATTTGCCCCTCACCTTTGTTCCTAAAACATTTCTCCGAGCAATCCCAATCGTCGATCTTTGAGATCAAATGACCCACGTTATATCTTTCCCCCATTTGTTTCCCTCCATCCATTCTCCTAAGCGACTGCATCGGACGATCTCCACCGTGGATTTTTCTAATCCAACAGTCCACATTAATCCTTGCACCCAAACCTCCATTGACCTGGTTAGCTACTTTGCCAAGATTTTACCTCCATCTCTTGCATTCGCAATTCCTCTACATCATTCCAAAACTCTTCCACCAACCCTCCTAACCAGTTTAAACCATGAATTCGAAGGATTTAAATTTTTTTTATGTGTTTTTATGTAGGTTTAGATGAAGTTAAAGTTAAACCCTCACGCAGATGATTACACTGTTATTGGCCAAGGATGACGATCCTTACGGCCTTTTGATACATATTAAAGGGTTTAAAAGGGATAATTAAACATTTTAAGGGAATCAATAAGTCATGATTATTGGTTTTCTGAGCAGAAAATCCAATAAACCCTCTATGCACCTGCAAATAGCAAACACAGTCAGCAATTAATTAATGAAAGGGTATTAATTTCAAAGATGAATTTTATGGCTTAATTGAGCCTAAACACAGATCCAAAGATAAATCATAGGGTTTATGAAATAGAGAATTAGATCCAGAAGACCTCGAATGCCACATCACAAGGGCCAATTGATTCCCCAACTACTATATTGCCACCATGTAGCCTCTCTTCCTCAAAGGAATACCCAGATCAAATCTCGGTCCGAAACATTAAGGCCAAAGATAGTTGAACAATTATTACAAGCAAAACAAATATCACAACTATCAGTAGAAGCTATTATAAAGATAAGAAGAGCCTTAAAGTCAATATTTTTACCCATTAAGCCTAAAAAAGCAGAAATAGAGTAAATGAAATAGAGTTGTAATTCGATGCTTCCTTGCCTTATGCCTTGCATGGTTTTCAAGGCTAGGAGTTGCATTTAGTGTAGAATTAATTACACTTCAACCCTAGGAACTCTTCCACCTCCTCATTTTCTTATAAAATCTCCTTGAGGAGCACATTGTAAAGGGTTGATTGGTCACTAGTTGTAACATTGAAACTATCTGAAATAATACATAGCCTATTTTGAAGCTGAAGAATAAATTGAAGTCTTGGAAGCTTGATGATGTTGTGACATGCTTATTCTTGAGAAGGCTCTATCATTGGATCCTTGAGCTTGGCTTTTGGTGATGTAATATAAACTGTCTGTTTTTTTTCCTGTTTTCATTTTTTTCCATAATTTATTACTACAGTAGGATGAAAAGTTTAGGCTAAGAAATGACTCCTAGAAGCACCTTAGACCTGTTTATCCTTCACTATTTTATGTTTTTTTCTGCTGAGGTATTTTAGAGTCTGTTGATCACGATCATTCCCTTATTAAAATTTCCGCAGGAAGTATGGTTCGAATCATCCAGTTCCCTCGCCCTGGTTTGCAAAGTTCATAAATTGCCTCTCGTTACCCTCTCTTGATTTCAAAATCGCGTTCTAAAATGGTGAAAATTCATATTTGAAAATATATTGGGCTTAGCACACTTCGACCTTAGTCCCTGCACCTCCTTTCTCCACATGACCCAGCCCCGAGACCCTGTGCCAAATCAAAAGGCATTTACCGTATAAGGCTATCGGGCATGTTTTGAACCGTCCGATCGAACACAAATCAACGTACCACAGCCCATTGCTCTTGTGGTCCCCGCCCCGCGTCCTCTGCTCCAAAACCGACCTATTTTCATCGCACCTCTCATCCAGGGCAGGCAGTATTCCTTAAATCGCAGCGATTCCATTCAACACACGCCACACGTCCCACTGTACGACTTCAATACCACTCTCCATCGCACATTATCATTCGGATAAAGTCGTGTAGTGATATCAATGCTAGCCGTTCGATCTTGGGGTCCACATCCCATGGTTGTCGCATTCTGAAGCTGCACAGACGTTAATCTAGGTGAATAGTGCTTCGGGCCCGCAGTCTATTTCCTTCCAGCGCAATCCCAACCATTGATTTTTTTTGGAGATCGTGCGGCCCAGATCATTCGAACAACCAACTATTGACCGAGCCTCCCTCCATGTCATCATCATACGCATCTATCATATTTCTCCACCACCATTCATATATTTCATTTATACGTCATATTTTAGCGTTTCACGATATGAACCTCTGCCCAATCTACTCACCATGGTTTCACTTTGTTTTCACCACCACCCTACATTCTTTCACCATTTCATCGCATCGCCCTGTCACCCAAGTCATCTCCATTGCATTGCCATCCCCGTGCACTTGTTTTCCTGACGAATTTGTGGGTTTTGCAGGTTTTTGGCAATGGAAAATTTCCAGTTAATTATCGCTTCCATTACATAAATTGAAGACGCACCGAGGGATCAGATTGCGAAGGCAGAATTTCTGAGGAAAAGCCCTGGGTAGTTGCTGTGACATGGCTTTCATTAATGAAGCATGATGTAAATCTATCAAACACCTCAGAGTAATTCAAAAGGTAGATTTTAGTAGATGAGAACATTTATGTCGCGGCAAAGAGTATCAGTTGAAAATCAAGGGATTCAACGTCCAGCATTGAGGATTTTAAATCCTTATTCAGGGTTCAGAAGGCAGAAAGTACAAAAGCACAAAAGGCGATGCTCTCAAGGTTTTATTTCAGCTAAATTTTCTTTAGGAAAGGACAGAATGTTTTCATAGTTTATTCTCCACATTTTGTTCCAGAAAAGATTTCCATCCAAAGAATTTACTTCAGAGAACCGGCCTCAGAGTACCTACAACACAGCATATTAATTGAGCAGTATGGGCGCGAATGTTTCCGCCATTTTGTTTGAATTGAACAAATTCAATGTGCATCACCTACCTCATTTTCTAGAGTCTTCGGTTTCTTCTATAAAAACCGAGAAGAAAGACATTGTAAGGGTTCCAGATTTCTATCAGAGAATTGTGCAGTGAAAGGCATATTTGTATACATCTTGTAAAAGCTTTTGTATGAAGGCTCAGAGCCCGTAGGGTCTCAGTGAGGAGGAGTTCTATCTTTATTTCAGGATTCTGGTCTTTGGTATCCCACAGTATGTAACTTCCTTTCATTTGTTTAATACAGCATTTCATTTTATCCATCTTCTTGTATCATGTACTGGAATGCGAGTGGCTCACTGATTTTAGGTAAGGGTTTATCCTAGTAGATACCCATACTTGGATTAGTCAAGTGCTTTAAATATGGCTCAGACATGATATACTATTCCATGTTCATTTCGTCCATCTTTCCGCTATATTAGTTTCTTTGGGAGGGTGCTTTTAAAATGCCATTGTCATGTATGGATTCTTAGATTGATAAGCCCATATATGGTTCTGTTGTGTATCTGGGTATCAGACCAAAGATAACTAATATCTTCTTATATTTCTTTCACCGCATACACCTTCTGATATTTGATTTCTGTGGCATATTACTTGAATCGGCCCTCTTTACAGTAAATTGTCTCTTAACTATCCGATGCTTTTATATTGGAGCTTTGCATCTTGTCTCTGCAATATTACTTTCCCTGTGGCAGTTTTTGTAAGTCTTGGTCCCATTTAAATCAATTTCCTTGTTTTACAAGAGATAGCAGGAGAGCTTTGGTTGACACCCAAGTTATATATTATCAGCTCTTTTTTCTATGATAAGATGTCGTAGGCACTGGTCTATGGCAACTCTAGGCTGTCTCTAGGAGCGACAACATCTGTCGCCAACATCTTTCTGGCGATGTTGCCGGGGATCGAAGCTAAGAAAATCATTATCCCTGGGCCTCGACAAATCATATTCACTCTCTAATCAGGTGAGCACAGAGAGTTGAAGAGTTGCATATCTCTCACCTTGGCGACTCCACTGTTGTTTATTTGATAAATCTATTCGTAGTCCTGGCTCCCCGTAAGCCACACCTGAGGTCAGATACATCACATTCCAAGACACCCTCAGTGTCTGACCCTGAGAAGATTATACATAGAAGAAGTTGGAAAGAAAAGAAATCAGTCCGTGTTGAAATCCCTGAGTTTTCCGTAGAATATTATCTAGCTTCTTCTTCTCAAGAAGTCCTAGTAGAAAATTTCGACTTCACTGTGGGAGATACAGAATATTACTCAGATAGCCCACCCAGGGGAGGTGCTAGAATTAAAGCTCATCTTCACCCTACTCCTGAGGTCGAAGAAGTTAAAGAAGTCACCGAAGTAGCTGCTATTAACCGTGAACTGTTCCCATCTACACCTCAGACTGCCATGCAATATATTCCTATTGTTATTCATACCCCACTTCCACCTCTGCCTCTTCCTCCATTTGTACACCAGATTGTTTCACAACCCCCACCTCCTCCAATGGCTAATGTTCCAGCCTTTTTGTTGAATAAATATGCTCCCCTGGCATTACCTCAAGTGTTAAATGATATGCCACAGGATTATTTGAAGATCTTTGCCCCGGATTCACCGAGGAGAATGAAATTGATGCTCGAAACATCTTGAGACTTTTTGCTCTTTGTAAGGAGCTTTAATGTAGAACATTTGGATGTGGTCTTAAGACTAGTTGTGCGGTCTGCGGAACGGTGAAACGGAAAATGGTTCAAAACATTAGGAAACCGTTAAGTAACCACTTGGGACGATATGGAGAATAATTTTCTCGAAAAATGGGGAGAAGAAAAGATCATGGACGGTGTCTTGCGAGTTCAATACACTCGAAAGAAAACATAATGAAGGGGTGTCGGGGAATTTATCAAAATATTTAACAAGTTATATCTAAACCTTCCTGTAGATATGAAGCCTCATCGAAATGCCACCAAAGTTGTTTTCATAGCAGCCTTTGACTCAAATTTTAAGGATTTTCTCTCTTGAGAAGAAACCTACCACCTAGATGATGCTCGATCGGATGCTCTTGAGTTGGAAGAATTTTTCTTCCCTTTGGAAAATTAAAGGGAAGGGTGAACAAGATGCAGAAGAAAAGGGGTAAAGAGGAAGTATCTACTTCTAATCGGGATGAGATCCAAATAGAATTGAAGAAATGAAAAAAATGATTAAGAATATCTATAATAAACTTGTCAAGCTTGAATTGGAACCAAGAAATCGACACCAAGAACTTTCAAAATGCTCCAAACGGGGGTTAAAATCCTCGGTATAAGCCACCCCTTGCGGAAATATTGCCCGAGAGAAAAAGGAGCAACAAGATCGGTACCACACCCATTATGCACAGAAGGAGACGGTAGATGACTCCAATGAAGATGCGCCTATGAGCGCAAGATGCAAACCTTTCTTTCTTAAACAATGATGAATTAGAATGCCCATTGCAAGAAGAAGACGAGATCGGAGACACGAGAAAGTCAAATTGACCATTGTTGCCATGGTTTAATGATTTCATGCAAGCACATTTCAATAGAAGATACGATCTCGGATCTTCAGGAAGAGGACTTGAACTCGGGGATCCAAGAAGAAGAACTTACTCTCCGGAAATACACCGCTCAAGGAATCGAAAGCAGAGTGCAGAAAATTACGGACAAAGGTAGAGTCCTCCTAAACAAACCTGCAGCAGTCCTTAAGTCAAATTCCTTCTTCAAAAGTAGTCACTCCTCCTAATCACAAAGTCTGTATCAAAAGTTAAACCTTGACAGAAAATAAAGAGTCAAAGAATTTGTAATAGAAAAGTCCCCTCACAGCACAATCTACAAAAGAACTTGAGAAAATCAAATCCTAGTTCCCCGGCGGAACTATTGAAACAACTTGCATATCAATCTCAGGAAAATTTCTTCTTTCATACTCCCTCCTGGCTTGGGTGTTAGGATAGTGTCAACCTCTGAAAAGACCCATGGTAGTCTTTGGCCCCACATGTCGAGGAGATGGAGCCCTCTGCTCCTCCTTTCTGTGTCTCTGAGTGATTCATGGCCTGCTATTGCACAATTGTATGCTAGATGCAGAGCTTCCATAATCTTATGCCTCTATTAGTCATGGAGAAAAACTAGGACTACAAATCACATGCCCATAAATACCTATATTCCATTTGACTCCAAAAAGTTAAGTAGCAGAATAATTAAAGATTTAGTGGTCGATACGGCCCAAATTCCGGCAAAAAGTGTAGTAATGGACATTGTGGTGACATCCCCGTACTTTTTGTCTTGTTGTCGGAGTCACAGGGGAACGAAAATTAGTGGGTCACTCAAATTAGACTTAAACGTGTGCCACCATCCCGGTTTTTGGTGGCCATGAGAGGAGGTTATACGGAGAGACTAGATTTGTCGAAGATGGTTACTAAGGCTGACGACTGCGAGAACTCACCAATCTATAGTCAAGAAGGGAAAATTTTTCATGCTTAATACTAGAAGAAGATCAAGACTATGCTCACAGGCACAAGTACATCAGAAGTCAAAACTGAACGGCCTTTAGAAGACCATGAAGCGGGAGTATGGACTCTACATTTTGGTGAACAAATTCAAGAGAAGGTAATGAAATTTGGAGTATTATTCATTTCTCCTACGGGAAAATGGGTCAACATCGTATTTAAATTGGAATATGAGGCTACTAATAACGTAAGTGAATGTGAAGCCTTGCTATTGGGATTACGAACAGGTCAAGAACATGGGCATACAATGTTTAAAAGTTCTGGGAGACTCTCGTCGGTGGTCAGAGACAGTCAGGAATCAATTTCAAACCAAACATCATAGGTTGAGAGCTTATAGAAATGAAGTCACGGGACATGGTGGGGGAATTTCTTCTTGACATTTAATATCCGGATTCATGCCCCGGGCTTGATTAGATAGCTGATTCTCTTCTTGTGTTTAACGATGCATTTCGTCCTCCTTAGAATCCTCTAAGTAGTCTGGTAAGAGTATGTTATAGACCATCCAATCCCCGAGATAATATTAAGCATTGTGAGTGTTTGAAGATGATGAACAGAGATGAAGGAAATTCACGGAAACATTAGGAGAATTCTCTATTATGGAAATTGATGATAGTGAGGAAGATGAGGTGAGAATGTTTCGGAAAATAATTGGGAAGAAGATGGCGAGTAGTAAAGTAGAGTACGGTGAAAATGTCATCCCTAGAGGGTTGGGTGCCTCTAGAAAGAATATTTGAAAAGAATGATGTCCCATTGTAGCCTAGTAAAGTGGTAGAAGAAAATCGGTGAAAGATCTAAATCTTGGTACTAATGTTGAGCTTAAAATTGTCAAATTGTCTAAGAAGGTCCCGAGGAAGAATCTGACGAAGCACCTGAAATTTTTTTCGGTCATACGAGGATGTGTTCGCATGGTCCTATCGAGACCTTAAAACTTTTGATATTAGTATAATTGACATAAAATTCCTCGAGGGAAGATGAAAAACCTCATGAGAATCTTGAACGGTCTAAATCCTCTACTACTTCCTCCATTGAAAAATAAAGAAATTTGTTAAAGGCTAAAATAATTGTGCCAACGAGGTATTCGAATGGTGGCAAATCACAGTCCTTTATTCGAAAGAAAAATGGATAAATAAGGCTATGTGGATTTCGAAATTTCGCCAGAGCATCTTTAAAAGATAATTATCCTTTGCCCAAGATGGACCACATCCTATGAGAGAAAGTGGTAGGAGCCTCTAGAATACCAATTATGGATGGTTTTTACGGTTATAATCGAGTGGTTGTACTTCCCGAGAAGATCGAAGAGAAGCTGCTTTCATCACTACATGGGGTACATTTATGTATGCGGGGATGCCTTTGGATTGATTGTGCAGGGGCCACTTTTCAAGAGGCTATGGATATTGCTTTTGTTGGGGAACAAGATAAATTTCTGGTGGTGTACCTTGATGATATTATAGTCATTTTCCAAAAATAATCTTTGAACATATTGAACATCTCTGAAGACCTTTGAAAAAATGGGAGGTATGGTCTTTCTCTTAATCCACAAAAATCTTTAACCGTAGAGGAAGGCAAATTTTAGGGCTTATTGTAACTAAAGATGGGGGTAAGGATAGATCCCAAAGAGTAGAGGTTATAAATAGCATCCCCTCTCCCCGGAAAATAAGAAGGAAGTCATGAGATATTTCTAGGTCGGATAAATTTACGAAGAATATTTATTCCTAACTATCTTTGAATAGTTAAGAGCATATAGGATATGCTAAAGAAGAATAATGGTGAAATGGTCACAAGAATCAGGGGAGGCCTTTGCTAGAATTAAAGCTACACATTTCTTGAAGCCTGGTAGTACAGGGCTAGATTATAATAAACCATTTATGATCTTTTCTTTTGCATCACCTCATATAGTAGCTGTTGGAAATATGATGCAGAGTGTTGTCCTTGATGGCAACCCACTAAATGAAGATGAATACATCTTGTTGGTAACTTATTGTTGTCATGATAGCAAACTACTGATCAGAAGTAATACTTAGCTTTGATGGACTTGGTAAATGATGTAAATTTGATGTGTGATATGATGCTTATTGATATTATGATGTTGAGTGTTGTCCACTGAAAGACAGCATGATAAAGATGATGGCAACTTATGATGAAGTTGTGCTTGCTAGAATATGTTCTTGATGAAGAAAATATGATGTATCTCACAGAGTATGTACGGAAAGGCAATGAAGAAAGGAATTCGAGAGATGTGCTCAAAGTATGATGAAAAGAGTATGTCTCTATGAATACGCGGATATGTCTGGGGGAAGTCGCATATGCACGCGGAAAATAATGTGCCAAGTCGCGTATGAGCTAAAAGCGCTCTAAGTGAAGTGCAAAACCAGGGAGGTAATCACCATGGTATTGACCCATTGTATTAATGATCCGCCTAATTGACCGAGTCTAATGTAGTTTTGGGCTCATGGTATTGGTTTAGCTCATGGTATTGGAAAAGGCTCATGGTATTGAAAAGGAAAACCTATATAAGAGAAGAATTCCATTATTACAAATCATGATGAAAGTGCAAGATGTCGACCTTGAATAGATACTTCTCTACGAAGTAAATACGAATGAAAGGGTTACATGAAGATAAATACGAATGTATGATACACCAATGATGAAGAAGGGATCTAGATCACAAATACACTAATATTTATAGATAGGCTGTGGAAGGCTTAGATCTGAATTGGGCGAACATCACAATACCGAAGTAAAAGGGTAAATCTGGAAGCGAATGTCGATCTGAAGAAGTATCTTCTGCTCTATAATGATTGAAGATCTATACGGCTACTTCGACGAGAGGAACGCGTATATACGCGGCTTCGGCCCGAAGAGAAAGCGCGTATGCGCAATGAAGCCTCTGAGGAGAGGTATACGCTGGTTTGTGTGGACGGAAGCGCGTATATACGCGACATCGGTGAAAGGAAAACGCTTATCTGAAATAGGGTTTATTTGAAGATTGTATTAAGAAATGTCGATACATTACGTATTTGCGCTATACGTATTCTATAGTGCTGAGTTATGCATGTCGGTTGGTTGTATGTTTGAGCATAAAAGTATGAGGTCCAAAATCTGAAAATATGATGAAACGTGGCCTGCAAGTGTTGTTCTATTGAAGTTGTTGGATCCCGGTGTGAAAATTGATGAAACGTGGTCCAAAGGTGAATAACGAGGTTGTAGCCTTGATCGAGGTTGTAAGCTCCCTTCCGGAAAAAAGGGGCATTTGGTAAGCGAAGCCGAGGAGTCGTAGCTCCTTCCGAGAGGTGGTAAGCGAGTCGGAGGGTTGGGCTCCCCTTCCGGGGAGAGGTGCCGGTAAACGAGCGCGGTGGAGTTTCACACGTGCTAGTCAAGTCTGGCATGACACTTATGTTGTAAGATGTTTTCTCTATAATAAAATATTGAAGGTGGCTTATTTGCGGCGGTGGTTTTCTCCGTTTGGGTTTCCACCTAAAAATTCACAGTGTTCATGTGTGATGCTGTGTGATGGTTTATTCTATTCTTCTTTGCTGCACATGTTCTGTTTATTGAACATGCGATGAACGAATGATGGAATAATATAAGTGAAGATTTAATGACGGTCTAGATCTCTGTGTATGCGCTAGTTTCATGAGGGATCCGCGTATATACGCTAGTTTGCGAAGGAAAAGTAGCGTATGGGTTTTAAGGAATGAAAAAGTAAAAAGATTTGATTATGCGGTAATCTTTGATTCACCCCCCTCTGGGTAATTTTCCCAACGGGGCGGGAGTGCATACGGAAAAAGCGAAGAGGATGACGACTTTATTGCCTTCTTCGGTCGGTGCTTCATGATGCGGAAATTGAAGTATAACATATTAGAGAAGCGGAGCATATACCCTAGTAAAAATCCCTCAAAGCATTTCACATATGCATTTTTTCAATCTCACACTACTACATTTGTCCCTACAACGGTTGTTAAAGAAATTCTTATACGGGGAGATAGTGGAGGGAAAAGAGGGAGATGGATTGCTAAAATACAAGTATGATCTAGATATCCGCCTACAAAATTTGATAAAGGATAGGGGCTTGCAAAAATTCTATACGAATCAAACTATCGAAAACTCTGAGCATAAATTTGTCTATGATTGCAAGTGAGGAGTACGAGAATGAGGAAAGAACAACGGGGAATTTGGCAGGTAGTTACTCGGAAAGCGCACGCAAAATATCTCAGGTCCATGGTACAAAGAAATAGTTGAATACCTTTTGACACTCTGACTATCCTCCCAGTTGTGATAAAGCAAAGTACGGGGCTTTAAGACTGAAATCACAAAAGTACTTAGTTGATAATGGGCGGCTATCACACGGAAGATCATGCCGAATCCTACTCCCCTTTACTCACGAGGATGAAATAGAAATTATAATGGTGTAATTTCATGAAGGAATACGTAGGAGGACACTACGAATTTGGAAGACCTGACTCATAAAATCTTAAAGGCTAGTTTCTACTAGCCAAAATTATTGGAGATGTTTTGTTTGGGTGAACATGTGATAAAGTGTGAAATTTGTGAAAGGCAGTTGATAGCCACCTTGCAAGATTCCAGTTCATGTGAATGAGCCATTTCGACAATAGAATAGATTTTATTGAAATACATCCCCATCAAGTGGACAACACAATGGATATTGATAGCCATGATTACTTTACAAAGTGGGTAGAAGCCATACCAAGTATTACGATCATTAATAATAAAATTCATGGAAGAAAACATCATATCCCGAGTTGCATTTGTCTATTTAGAATAATGCTTGATAATACACGAACATCGAATCTGCAAAAAATTTGGCAATTTCTGTAGCAATATAATATCACACTAAATCCTCACCACCCTACTATCCACGGGGGAATGGCAGCGAGTCCTCGATAAAACTTTGGTGAGGGCCTTGAAGAAAACTATAAATGAGAATCGAGAGGGTGGGATTTAATTGAAATTTTCTGCATGGGCTAATAGAATCACTAGCGAGAGAGCAGGCGAAATCTCCATGTAGATTGGTATATGGATGAGCGGCGAGTGTTTCTGTGCAGCAGCTAACCTTGCCGGAAGTGGCATGTTCATGCAAGAAAGTCGGAGGAACACATTGATATGATCGGGAGAATAAATCTATTTGGTAGAGTTAGAGGAAACACGAGGGCAAGTAAATCGAGAGATTAACAAAATATCGGGAGAAAAATGAAACACATATTCGATCAGCATGCAAAAAGACGAAATTACTGAGTGGAGACCTAGTGCTCGGGTGGGATGTCCGGAGGGTGAAAAAAGGTAAACATGGAAAATTTGATCCTTTGTGGTTTGGCCCATTTAAAATCGTGGAGACGAGGTAACAATACGTTCATATTGGAGAATTTGTAGGGTAATTTGGCAGCGCCTAGCAAATGGTGATTTCTCCAGCCTTACTTTCAACTCGGCCAGTGCTTTGATGTAACATACGTATATTAGTTTTTGCTACGGTTTTTGTTTAAACGGGGTGGTCGTGCAAATGAGTTATGAAAATGTAGAGGGCCGAAGAAGCAGTTTTTACATAGACCTTAATCGGGAAGTGCCAACGCGATTCTCGATACTCGAGGATGAACGTGCCATCCCCTAGGTGGAGCCAATGTTTATCACGATCATTCCCCTTATTAAAATTTCATAGCGATTATGGTTCGAATCATCCAGTTCTAAACGCCACACAGTTTGCAAAAGTTCATTGCTTTTGCCTCTCGTTACCCTCTTGATTTCAAAATCGCGTTCTAAAAAGGTGAAAATTCATATTTGAATATGTTAGGCTTAGCACCCTTCGGCCTTAATCTGCACCTCCTTTCTCCCATGACCTTGAGACCATTGTGCCAAATCAAAGGCATTTTACCGTATAAGGCTACGGGCATGTTTTGAAGCCGTCCGTCCAGACACAAATCAACGTACCACAACCCATTTCTCTTGTGGTCCCCGCCACAATCCTGCGCTCCAAAACCGACTTTGTTTCATCGCACCGCTCATCCGGAGACAAGCGATATTCCTTAAATCTGACGATTCCATTCAGCACACGCCACGCGTCTGAAGTGTACGACCTCAATACCACTCTGTCAATGCAATTATCATTAGGACAAAGTCATGTGGCGATATCAACACTATTCGTCGATCTTACAGGATTTTTTGTCAAGCGATTGTGATGCCGAAGCTGCACGGACATTAATCTAGGTGAACGATTGTCGAACCCCGCGGTCCTTGCCTTAAAACCCACAATCCCAACCGTCAATTTTTTTTGGAGATCGTGCGGCCCAAATCATTCGAACAATTAGCTGACCCGACGAGCCTCCTCCATGTCATCATCACCACGCTCTATCTCCGGCCCACCTCCACACCATTCATATATTTCATTTATACGTCATATTTTAGCGTTTCATGATATGAACCTCACCTTGTTCTGCTCACCATGTTTTCAACGTGTTCCCGCCACCGCATTCTTTACGTTTCATCGGTGCGCCCTATCACCCAAGTCATCTCCGGTGCATTGCCATCCCAGGTACGCACCACTGACGAATTTGAGGTTTTACGGTTTGCGACAATGGAAAAGTACGTTAATTATTGCCTCCATTACATAATCGGCGCACCGAGATCAGATTGAGAAGGCGGAATTTATGAGGAAAAGCCACCGGGTAGTTCACTGTGACATGGCTTTCATTAATGAAGCGAGGATGTAAATTTGTCAAACCCCTCGGAAGTAATTCAAAAAGTATATTTTAGTAGATGAGAACATTTATGTCGCGTGAGAAAAGTATCGGTGGAAAATCAAGGGATTCAGCGTCCGGCATTGAGGATTTTAATCCTTCGGGTTCGGGGAAAATGAGAAAAGTACAAAAGCACAAAATTGATGCTCTCAAGGTTTATTTCAGCTGAATTTTCTTAGGAAAAGGACGAATGTTTGCGTGGTTATTCTCCACATTTTTTCTGAAAGATTTCCATCCAAACCATTACTTCATAGAACCTACCTCGAGTACCTATAGCACATCATATTAATTGAAGCGATGTGGACGCGAATGTTTTATGCATTTTGTTTGAATTGAGCAAATTCAATGTGCATCACCTAGCTCATTTTCTAGAGTCTTGGTTTCTCTATAAAAAACCGAGGAAAGACATTGTAAGGGTTCGATTTCTATCGGAGAATTGTGCGGTGAAAGGCATATTTGTAAACATCTTGCAAAAGCTTTTGTATGAAGGCTCGAGCCCATAGGAATTCTCGGTGAGGAGGTTCTATCTGTATTTTAGGATTACAATATTTGGTATCCACAATATGTAACTGCCTTGTGTTTAATACAACATTTTACATTTTATCCATATTTCTTGTATCATGTGCGGAATGCGAGTGACTCCAACGATTTTAGTGAGATTTATCTAGTAGATACCCATACTTGGATCAGTCAAGCGCTTTAAATATGGCTGGAGCATGATATGTTGTTCCATGTTCATTTAAATCCCAGTCTTTCTACTATATTAGTTGCTTTGGGAGGGTGCTTTTAAAATGCTGTTTCATATGGATTTCTTAGATTGATAAGCCCATATATGATTCTGTTTGTATACGGGTATCAAACCAAAGATAAATAATATCTTCTTATATTTCTTTCACCGCATACACCTTCTAATATTTGATTTCTATGGCATATTAGCAGATAGAAGCCCTCTTCTGATCGTGTCTCTTAACTATCCGATGCTTTTATATTGGAGCTTTGCATCTTGTCTCTGCAATATTACTTTCCACAATAGCGGTTACGTAAGTCACAGTACCATTTTAAATCAATTTCCTTGTTTTACAAGAGATAGCGGAAGGAAACTTTGGTTGACTTGCAGAGTTATATATTATCGGCTCTTTTGCTATGATAAGATGTCCCTAGGCAACTACAGTCTATGGCAACTCTAGGCTATCTCTAGGAGCGACAACTGTCTATGCATGTAGTCTTTTAATATTTCTCTTTAGTCCTCATGCTTATTTATTTTTCTAATAGTTCAAATAGTTGGTTTCAGTATGATTTATGGTTTTCCCTGCTTGTTTGCTCCTACTTGAAAATTGTTTTTGAAGTCTCCCTTTGAAGTACCATTGTTTGTAGTTTCCAAGATGTCTATTTTTGATCATGCCCTTTGTTCTGCTAGAATAGTTGTTTCAAGGTATTTATAGTTGTAATCATGGATGTTTAGGTGTTCCTCTTCTGGAATGGGTTATTAAGTGAATATTTTTATGTTTTCTAAGTCATTTGAATAAAATCTTTGAGGAAATAAGGTGTTCCCCAAATCATGAATTTCATTTTGAAATTTGTCTTGAAGTCGCTATTTGCTTAAAATTATTGGTTTGTAGAATTCATGGATTTAGCCATTTTGTCTATCGGAAATACCTCTTTATGTTAAAGTTATGTTTTTAAGTTCCTTTGTTGAAATTAAACTTCTCTTCAAAATCATTATTGTTCATCTCATTCAAAAAAATGAGATCCTGCAATGACCAAGTTAGATTTTCCCTTTGATATCCCATATCCATTGATAAGTTTTTCATAAACCTCTTCTTGACTCCCATTGCCCAATAGTTACACTTCTTCTTTCTATCTATACTACTGATCTTTCATGCTCTCACATGCCGATTCAACCGAACAAACAATCAAACAAACACTTGCACTTAATCCAATACTTAAAAGAAAACAAGACATACCTTTTCAAGCAATTTGAGATCCATCTCACGAGAATACAAGGACTAGATCTGTGAACTAAATATTAGTTGATGTTTCCTTGTCTTTTGGTAAGCCAAATATCAAAACACAAGATACCAACATAATGGCGATCACGGTGGGACTCTAAGTAAAATCCTTAAAAAAAAAACACTCACTGGAGGTATAGTACTGTTACATTATCTTCTGAAAGCACTAGCTTGTATTAATTATGGTAAGACTTATTTGAATGATGACAAACTAAGTAACCCTTAGGATTCTCTGAGAACCCTTCTTATCAAACGGAAAGAATTAGCTAGCTTCAGCCATGAAATGGCTTCTGTTTGTCTCATCACCATAGCTAAGTGTTGAAACATATTTAGGACACTCTCATAACCCATAGGACTGTAAAAACTCAGAAAATCTAAAAAATATTTCAGATTGGCTTCATAATAAACATGGTGGTGGAACCATAAAACATTTTACCTTCACAAAAGCTAAAATATTTCCACCCGGAGACTCCACAATCCTAAACAGACCTAAAAAATCCACTAGGAAACCCATTATCATCATAAAATTATACAAAATCGGTTAAGAAGACTTTTAGGATTAAATTTTTCTTGCTAAAAGATCATTTAGCCTACTGAATATTGTCATTTCTGATTAAACTTTTCTTGTTGTTGGGTATAAAAGAATAGCATAGTGGCTTCTAGAAGAGTTCATACTAGAGCCCACCCTGACCCAAATCCACCAGAGATAGTTGATAATCCGAAAAAGCATGTAGGAATTATCCTAGGTTGGAAAACTATTGTGCTTGAGACCACTCCATGAAAGCTAGTTATGTTCTTGAAAACCTTATGACTCCCTCTGAAGATTCTAAGTTGACTTGACCCCCATTCGAAATTAGGTCACTTGAGGATATAGATCGGATATGTGCTGGTCTCCACCTTCATCCCAAGATAGAGGTAAACATCTTGGTAATAGGAAAACTACTCCCTTGATTTGCATTTCCCTTGTAATTTTGGTTCTCTCATCCTAGATCACTCAACAATCAATTGCTAGTCCATCCACTTCGTATCCACACCCACTATTCAAACCACACCATTCATCAACCTCCTCCCATTCTACATCCTCCGCACCGTAAACCTCCCATTTTTCCCCAACCTCCTATCATGGCAACATGGTATGCTCCCCTAGTCCTTCCTTTACCTTTAGACAATCTTCCACCAGACTAATAGTCCAAAGATGCCATTGTTTGATGCCGGTGGTATACTCTTGCTTCACAACATGTGAATAAGATGAATCTTTCTGTTTTGATAGAAATGAGATTGATGATGAAATTGTCAAACTCAGTTGTTTACTCAAAAGTTTAGGGGAGAAGTAAGAAAATGGTTCAAAAGGTTAACCCCTAATAGTATTAATGACCTCCAAGCCTTCCCACCCGATTATTCTTAAACAAGTGGGAAGTTAGGAAAACCCCACTCAAATACTTTCGGATTACAAAAATCTCAAAAGAAACAGGGAAAGTGTCCAAGTTTGTGCACTCGATTCGTAAGTGTGTATAATGCCCACGACCCCGGACACAGAAATCTCCCTGAGGCTCAACTTTAAACAAATTTGTGGAAGGATTTGATCCTGAAATGGCACAATACGATTGAGAGATAGAGATCCTTTGACTTTAGAGGATATGCAAAAAGGAACCTTAGGTTGTGGAAGTAAATATGATGGAGAAAAGAGTAGGATGAGGAATGAAAAGAAAGGTATCATTTAGGGAAGAACTGCTACAGCATCTGTTGAAAATGGAAAGGATGATGGAGGAAATGATGAAGGAGATGAGCATAATTAAGAGAGAACAAGCTAGTCAAAACTAATCAGCTCCCCAAAACAGAAATCAATCTCAAAGTCAAAATCATAATTTCTGAAGAAACCAACCTCAAACATACCAAAAGATCCTAATTAGGAGATTATACCTCATTTTCATCAAAACTATGTAAGTGAGGTTGAAGAAACAATTGAACAAATAGAGGGAGATGATATAAATCTGTTGGGAGTAGACAACGATTCTTTTAATGTTCCTTACAATAGGAAACAAGGTCTATACACACCCTATTATGATGGAAGAATGATCAGAAATTACTATCAGGAGAACATTCATTATAGAGACTCCAAAGAATACTTATTGTAGGAGTAAAAATAATTCTGAAACTCAAAAACTAAGACCTCTGAAAACTCTGCAAAAAACAGCCACCTTGAGCAACCCAAGGATTACAAAACAAAAGACAAAGCAGTGGATTTAAATTCGATCAAAACAAGAAGAAAGGCCTCAAATTAATGAAAAACAGATGCTGGGATCTTAACGACATTGGTACTGGCCTAGTACTCCTATTAAAACAATTTGACCAAGCAAATAGAAAATCAACAATCTAATTTCTTTGATAGAGTGAGTGATTAACAAAACTCCATGTGAAATCGGATGTTCTGCACCCAGTTTGGAGACAGTACTTGAATTAAATCTTATTAGCTCATGAATTAGTCACCCAATATGTATATGATCACAAATTTAGAAGAAAACAGCATAAATATTAATACTGTAAGCCTAGTGACCAACAGAGCTCTTGTTTCAATTCTAATATTGAAGGAAAGATACCAAGAAGAGCTGAGTTCTCCTTTTTATGTTAGTTTGAAAATTCATGACAAAATTTTACACAATGTTATGCATGACTCAAGGGCTCTCATAGCTTTAATGCCCAAAGTAGTAATGGAGATTTGGGCCTTGAAGTCACCCAGACCATGCAAAATCCCCTTCTCCTTTGACTCCGGTGGGGAGTGAAATGTTTAGGTTTGATCTAATACCTCTTGTGAACTTAGCACAAATTCCAGCCGAAGTGTTTAGTGATGGATATTGTAGTGGGTGATGTACCTCCCAAAATATGGTATGCTATTATCAAGATCATGGGGGATAAGTTACAAGAGAGCAAATGCAAATGGATATGTGTTATCTGCTACCATACTTGTTTTAATCAAGCCATAAGACTTTATAGGGAATCTATTGTGCAATACATGGTAGAAACATAGATAAACCAAAAAAATCTCCAATCTATTCCATTCAATCAAAGTTTAGATTCTTTTATCTTGTACAATGAAGACCCGATCACTCAACGAAAAGGAAAACAAAGAGCAAATCGGTTTACAGAGTGATAAACTTCCCTCAAATCAAATACAAAACATTAGCAATCCAAACTGCAACAAGAAAATAAAAATGAAAATGAAATTAACACAGACATTAAAATTTGATGGAATTATTCATAATAAAACCAAGTGCGAGGTGGTGTATGGATTCAAAATACAAGTCAAGTTATTCTTATAAACTAGATTTTACATGCACTAACAATATTCTTCCGAATATGAAGCCCTTCTCCTTGGCTTACAATTGCTTAAACAATTAGAAACCCGGAAAATATCGATCCTCGGGAACTACGAACTTATCATAAGACAAATCAAAGGAGAATAACAGATTTAAAAACCAAGACTTGAGAATATCAAATACTATATCTTTATTTTATTAAAGACCTTTGAAAAATAGGATCTCATTTTGTATTCCGAGCACATAATCATACAGCAAATGAACTTTCCTTCTTGCCATCAATTGCCAAGTACCTCGAGGTAAATTAACATCTTAACATAAAGGTCAAAAATAGGCACTGCGGTGTGACAATGAGGACCACTCGTGAGGTGTTTGACAACATGGAACACATAGATGATTTCACGAAATCAAAAAGCTGATTTTTCCATACTAGAATCGGCTTGACCATGAATAAGCATTTTGGATAATGAACAAATCTCGGAAACGAAATGGCATATTCTGGCGATATAAATCCTTGTGAGAATATTTTTGAAGAAGAATTATTTGACAACACAAACCAAAAATACTTGGAAGTTTCTGATAAAGAATAATGATACAATTCAAGAGGTCTCACACCTTTAGAACACCTTTTTGACTTTACAATGATGTGACGAAGAACGAGAATGGAGCCTATGGAAGCAGATGTAGAAGAACATAACATGGCGACCTACTTGAACCAAGATGATCGAAACTATCCGGCCTCTCCCAACCCCACACATAAAGCTACACCCAATACATAGAGCTATTCAAGAGATTTAGAGATGTTTTTAGCAGGAATACAAAGATACGAAATCTTCGGCACTAGCATCAATTGACACAAAATTCCTCATAGGAAAAATCGAAACCTCTTGAAACAAAAAATTAGGAGAATAAACCATTTTTATTACCTTTAGTCGAAATAGAGAAATTTAAAATATGTATGATGTTGGGATTATAGTACCCATTAGATATTCGAGTGGGTGTCGAACTTAGTTTCTATTAGGAAGAAGGCAATCGAAGGGCTGCAATGACCCGAAATATAAATAGAGCCTCCCTAAAGGAAAACTACCCCTTGCCCAAGATGGACCATATAATTCAGAGGGTATTTGGGTCAAAAATAATATCACTATTGGATGGGTTCTCAGGATACAACCAAGTGTTAGTGCTCCCAAGTGATCAACACAAGACTGCTTTTACCACACCTTGGGGCACCTTTATGTATGTTAAAATGCCATTTGGTTTGATGAATGTAGGGGCCACCTTACAAAGTGCCATGGACATAGCCTTATTAAAGGAAGATATTGGCTATTTTATAATCTATTCATGATGAAATAACCGTTTTCTCTAAAGCGGTAGAAGAACATTTGATTCATTTAAGAAAAGTTTTTTGAGAAATGTAGGAAATTTTACTTATCTTTGAATCCAAGAGGAACCTCTTTGGTCTCCAAGAAGAGCTTCTTGGCCATATAATTTCGAGAAGAGGAATCAAAGTAGACCTAAAAGGATTGTTGGCATATTGAAAATCAGCCATCCGAGAAGCCTCGAAAGAATTACAATCTTTCGTTGGGAAGATAAATTTTTTGAGGAGGTTTTATCCCAACTTTGCATTTGAATATTAAGGAACATAAAAAACATGCTTAAGAAATAGGAAGGTGTGAAATGGACTACACAAGCTAAACAATCATTTGAACTGGTTAAACAAGATCTCACTCAAACACCATTCTTGATTAGTGTTATAAAATTATATATTACAGAGCAATGCAACAAATAAGATATGCGGAAAATACAAGCACACAAAACACATAAAACCAGAGAGACACAGATATACGTGGTTCACCCAGTTTGGGCTACGATGCTGAACAACCGGAACCTTCCTTTCTATTATCCAGAAAAATGAAGAGACAAAACCTACAGCAAATCCACTATAATATCCTTTGTTCTCTCACACAGTCTCCCTATCAGTTTCCCGCTCAGAGAATACACATATATTACATAGCCACAATACAATACCCTCATACAATACCCTAAACATAACTTCTACCATCAGATCATCCGCCTAATGAACGGCCCAGTTTGACTAGAAATTACTATACTTTTACAAGGAAATTTTACATCTATTTTTTTAGTTTGAGAACACGCTAGGAAAAATTTCTTGAAATTTCTTTGGCCCCCGGACCCCTTAGCCGGGGGTCAATGCCTGGACCCCGTGGGGGAAAAGTCCCCCCCTTTTATTTGCAAGGGTGTCTACCCTTTCCTATGGTATACATCCATTAAAACAAGGATGTATAGATCGGGATGAAAATAAACTCCACACCCAACAATCTCCCATGGTAGTTGTAGCAACTCACCCAGCTAATTTGTTGCCTGGACAATGACTCACTCTTTATACCTAGCTATTTATCATCTTCATCATCATCCTTGAAGACCAATTGAAACTTAGCACATTCTAAATTTCTCCCCAAGTTACAACACCTTCACTTATCGGATTACGGCTAGTTGCTGTAGAATTATTTGCTTGGATGGTTGGTTTTCGAATATCCCTCTCGAGGGCTTTTCGGTGCCGAGGCGGACGATGGGTGGCTATGATGTTTAAAAAAGATGGCATGAGCATGTTCATAATGAAAGCTTGAAATAACTTGAAGGAATACGATAGAGAATTACCTCTTTGACGGTCTTGGAATCACTTGGAGCGTTCTTGTGACAAAAGCGAAGTCCTTCTTAACGGCTCCAAATCCGAGTCACTGTGATCAGTCAAAACACCAGCATGTTCTAATATAACAAGTATCCTATCAATTAAATCAACCTGCAATAAACATCTAGATTATACACATACGAGCCATTCATATCATACTAGGTAAATGTTCAAACAATAATGACAATATTAAGCATTGAATGGACAAAACGAACCACAGTTCTATTGATTTTGAAGAAGGAGGATTACAACGTCGAAGTTTGTACCAAGCCCTCCTCATTCTCCCAATCTCTCTTCTCTCTCTAGTGAAGAAGTCCAAATCCAACAAGCTCTCTAGGAGCCTCTTTGACTCTTCGCCTTCCTAATGTCACACTATTCTATTCACAAGTATACAAGAACTGTTGTACTATACCTTAACCCTCCTTTCTAATTTTAGAAATAAAATTTGAAAATAAGGTCCTTTCTTTTTAGAAATAAAACACTTAGAAATAAGAATTCATTTGTTTTGAAAAATTTCATATTCAACATTCAAAAAACTTGTAATTAAGATCTAATATACAAGGCCTTATCATAAAAAACATATCAAAGTTAAAAGTTCAATCGCAATCGGAGAATCGGAAGATAACCCTCGAAATTTCATATGCCCATTTCAAATCTTCCGATGCGATTAGTCCAATCGGAAAATTTTAAATCGCTAAGAGTTTAAAACGGAGTCAAATATAACTTCGATGCGATGCGGTCGATCGCAATCGATTAATCGGGACAATCTTTAAGAAACTCTTTACGCTTAGTTGAAATTCCCCGATGCGATGTGCATTTGATAATAAACGCACCCAAAAGAAAATCGAACATTTGTTTAAAAAAGTATGGTAGACCCCACCATTAGAGATCAGAAGATCTGCCAATCGCAATCGATCAATCGGGATAAACGTATTGTGATACTCATTTGCCATTCGAAAAACTTCCGATGCGATTCATCTATTTTGCATACGAGATTTTGTTGAATATATTAATAATGTCACAAGCGCCAAATCTTTATTGGTACGAAGGCATTCAATAACGAATCAAATGAATATGGTTTAGGATTTGGTTTTAAATACTTAGGTGACCCAAAAGGAGCATTTGTACGATATACGAAACAAATAAATGAAAACATAATTGCAATCATTGGATTTGAGTGACGATGCAATGAGAGTTATTGTCTTGCGAGAGGCAAAAAAGAACAACAAGTTTTTTCATTCACGGACAAGGGAAGACGCGCGAACGCGAAATGTCAAAGAGAAGAAACAAGACTTCTCTGAAATTGAAACTGCCAGAAACTCCCTACGGTCTCAAAAGAAAAGCCCATAAAGCGAGGCTAGTCAGATACCTCATGCCCAAGGTCTTGGGAAAATGACATGGGGACACGAGTCTACAACCTATTGGAAAAAGAAGACCCCAAGGTCACGGTGGAGAAGACATCGAGTTCCGGACGAGGATAGCTCGGATTAGAGGCTGCGACATCAATGAAAGAACACTTTGAATTCATTTCTCTTGTCGAATTGCCGGCTAGAGCGAGCATGCGTACACTTACTATGATGTGATCCCATTGGGTTATCGACGGTGTAAAGATACAAGATAGAACGTTTTTTCGGCTTGTCTTGCAGGTGCCTTTCGGCTCGTTTAATGAGAAGAGTTGAAAGAAATGTACCACCTTCAGAGACCACGAAGGTGTATATGAGGAAATTTATCGAAGAATTCTTTGATGATAACAAAAGTCAGCTCCAGGGCCATTTATCAAAAATTGGAGGAAAGAAAAAACCGAGAGAAGCTTACCGAAATGAAGCATCGGTATGTGATACGTAGATTCTCTTGCCTCCATATTACTTTATGCGAAAATTTGCCATGATGTGGGATTATTTGGCAATGATAATTCGGCTAGGTTTTCTATACAAATGGTCCCATTAATCTACTTGTTTGTGAATTCCGACATTATGGATTGGGCTGTTATTCTTTACGATAGAATGGCCAATAGGATCCTTGAATACGGACAAGAAAGAATCTTTGGAAATTCTACCCCCTTTTTTTTTGTGCCTATATTCTTGATGCTATTTGTTTCAATTCCGAATTTCCCTTATTTGGATGGGAAATGGACTCCCGACTAACCCTTCAGTCCATGTTTATCATAAATTGCTTTGGAAGATTCATTTCCAAGCTAATGTATATAGAAGATGTCATGGTTTCCTCATTCTGTTTTCCAAACCATTTTAGCTAACTTTCCTCTCTAGGATTTCAGTAAAGCTAAAGCCGACACATGCGATCGGAGATTGGTTTGGGGAAGAGAAAAATTTACTTACATCGAGGTTTTGGTAGTATAGTGGAGCCGCGTGTTCTTGGCTTTTGTTCCAGTGAGACAAACTTCTCGCTCGAAGTTTCTTATCAATTGACAATTGAAGGTATATCCGGGTCTTTGAATAACGGTAAGGAAGAAAATGTAGCTCGATTCCCACTCAATTGTGGTCATTTCACTCTAAATGATTTCAAGCATGCGAAAAGGAAGTCTTAAGATAAGAGGTTGTAAATTTGCAACCATTCTGGAAGACAATATGATCAAAAAGATAACATTCGATGTCTTGTGAGTTTCAATTTTCATTTGAGCACAGACGGATATGTTTGATGATTTATTTGTTTCATTAGATAATTTTCCTCGGATTTTTGACTTGGTCGAGTACGAGATTTCAACGGGAGGAAATAAATAAATTTCTCTTGTTGCAGAAACTTCGGTGTTGAAAGTACCTACCGGACAGTGAGAACTCAAATCCAAAAATCGAGGAGACGAAGAGTACATCCGGCCAAACGGCGAAAATGAGAAACATCTACTGACAAAATCATTACACAATGACCCGGTATCGGCAGTAGGTGCTTACTGCTCTCAAAAAAGTGGTCACTGGTAATGAGCACGATGCCCCGAAGGGAAATACGCTCAAATGACGGACAAATGCACAAATATCAATGATCGAGTGCATAATCAAAAGGATGGATCGGATGATAAAAGCACTAAGCGAGCATGAATAAAAGAGAAAGGAAAAAGAAATAACTGAGAGATTATGGTTTTTCCACTAATCTAAAATGTTCTTCTCGGTACAATAAATCAATATGATACGGTTGCTCAGAAGACGTTTGAGACAAAAATTAAAGAACAAATAGAGCGGGATGTTGAAATCATTCTGAACATCCTACGGGGCATATTGTATTAAAAGGTGAGAGATCCCTCACTTTGGATGTATTTTCTGACCCTAAACATAAGGTTGTTGTCGAAAAGACAAAGAAAAGAAAAGAAAAAAACGAACGAGGTATATTTTCTACTCCATCGGAAGAGGTGATGAATATTTTTATAAAAACGATGAAATGAATCCATTTGGGGCAACCCCAAAATTGTCCCGGTATACGAGGAGCTTATAGTACTGTGACGGTGGATAAGGTTGTAGAAGTTTCTCAACTAATAACTGAGAAAGATCTTCACATAGCTTCTTTGGAAGAACAAGCTAAGGAGAATCAACAAGCGATCGACCCAATTGCAACAACAACTACGGATCGGACATTCAGGTCCTAAGGAATTGGAGAAACGACTGGCCGAAGAAAAGAAAAGAAGGTTGATAAACTTTTATACGAACAAAAGCAGCTAAATGAAAATTTCTAAATTCTGATGTTGTTACAAAAATGAGGAAAAGGCAAAATGATTGAGAAAAGAATTTCAAGCAACTTTGGATAAGTTTAAAGATTATCCAAAGTTAAATGAATTCGTCAGAAGCACGAGGCTAATAAATTATTGACTACGTAGGTTAATTGAATTTTGCTCAAAAGCTGTACAGCAGACCTTTTTGTGAGATTAATTCATCTTTGATCAGAACTATCATAACTCACATGGGCGAGAAGCAGATGATGTCGATGAAAAGATTTATGAGTTTCTCAAGCGGAAGGATCTGAAAAGGGGAAAAGAAGCAAATCTTCCTAGGATAGAGGAAAAAAACACAAAATCTTGTTTCTGAGAACATCAATTAATGAAATACGATAGAAGCGATATCAAGGGCCCGAAGAAATATAATGAATAATCTGTAGTTGTAAATAGCGACTTATATTCAATTAATCTCATTTTAATTTGTGTTCTGTGAGTTGCCAAAAGATAAAAAAAAAGCGAAGACGAGTGGAGAGAAGAAAATGGAAATGAAAAGTCAACAAATCGGCAAACTTCAAACTATATCCTGGGATAGTATGTGGACTCATGTGGTCAAACCATGAAATCAACGAGATAGCTATCAAACTTCTATCCGTCTTTATCGCTCGATTGTCTAATTCCAGAATTTTACGGATGCCACCTATGGACGGTTGCATGCGGGATGAGTGTCCACCAAGACTCGAGATATGTTGAACATTTTGCAACTTGGCTTCATCAATGAAGGAAAAACAATGAATCGGTTTATTCAAAATAGCATTTAGGTTTTAATTTGATAGATTGTAGCGATAGTATTAGGATTTGTTATGTAATTTATTATTTAAATCCCTCTCATGCATTTAGAGAGGGATCGGAAGTTAGCAATATTTTTGGGATTTGGAGCTAACATTTTACGTACTTCATTCCTTATTATATTTTATATGAAAGATCACATCTCGTGATTTTGTGCTTAAATTATCTTTGAGTGTTGCATTTTTGTGCCTTTGGACTTAATTTTACATCGGAGTTACTAGGTCGAGAGTATCACATTTCGTTTGACGGTCTGTAAGAGATGAATGAGGTATTTTATGTTCATTGTTGATTTTCTCAGATTATGTAGTATTCATTTGAAGAATTTGCTATCATTTACTATGTTTTGATTTACATAATATTTCCTTTTTATATCATTTACGAGTATAATTGAGATATTTATCCATTTTATAAACATATATGAATGGTATGCAGTGAAGTAGATTTTAGTATGCTAATATAACTGCATTTGTTGTTGTGATTGTCTTTATTCGTTCTGCATATTCAATTTAGTTAATAATACATACATGGTTATTAGATTGAAACAATCCTAAGTTATTCACATATAATTACTAGGGTTAAGAGCAAAATTTCTTTATCGGCATTTAGTTTAGATTAGATAGTTTTATTTTAGCTAATTTGGTCCCCATTTTCACCCATTCAATTCAATCCACTTAGTTATAAAGGCGGTCGCTTTAATCCGGTCGGAGCCACCATCCCAAACGGAAAGGAGAGGCATCTTAAGGTCACGTGCAGATGGTTCCCAAATGTTTCGACGAGAGATTTTCTGGGCTTCAACATTTTGAGCGCTAGAAGGAGGGCATCCAAGCGCGAATGGCAAGCAAAGCCCAAATCTACAAACCATTCACAAAGTGTTCTCCTCCCATACCTCGTACTTTGAGTGCCCGGCAATTCCTCGACATCAGCGAAGAGGTATCCACTATCCTTTGCTCAAGCCCACCATACTTCGAAACAATTAAGTCTTGAATCTCACCGAAGTTCGAGTCTCTCATCAAAACCGGAGCTTCTCGATTTCTGCAATGCGAGCTATCTCTCAAAGCGATGAGACTTCGCAATTCAATCTACCTCACCCTCTTCTTGTAGACTTCGAGTGAAAAACTCGGTATTGAACCATTCCTTTACCTAAAAGGAAAAGGGCAAAGAAAATGCGAAGATTCGGCAATTGAAGCCTTTCACATCACCTCTTCCATCTCATCTTCCCCGGTCTGATCAACCATCCACTCCCTCATTACATATCGTTGTTCACCGGGGAATTGGGAACTGTCTCAACTTTGCTCACTCCCCTCCAATATCAATTCCTTCCCAGGACATACGGAATCTCCATGACGGTATCATCCACCACTTTGGTATTACAATGGCAGATCCATGGACGGACACAGTGCGGTCAATATGCCACTTTTTCATTACATGCATTACTGATGTACGAAAAATAGCTGCAAGTTGTCAGGAAAAATGGAACCCAAAGTGAGGGAACATATCCCAATAACTTCATGTTAGCAGGAGGTTAATTTGAAGGGAGTGGCGAGAAAGATGTCGTTGTTAGGCTTTTCCTTATACATTACGGATCGAACGAGGATCTGTGTTTACACTGCCTTCGATTCTATTGCAGTTGGGATATTTTCGAAGCAGTGAGTTTCTCACTAAGTATGAACGATAGATCTTTAACTACATTAATAAATGATCTCAATCTTAGGATAGAGCATAGGGAACCCATTAAAGAATTTAATGCTCGTTTCAATAAACTTGCAAGATAAAATCCCAACGACTTCCAAACCAAGTGAACAAATCAAGTGAGTGGTATATTCTTTGCCCTACCCTTAATATAGCTATTTTGTAGAACGAGGCACCAAAACCAACACTTCTTTGAAAACATAGAAAGCACTTCTTTGTGGAAAAACGTATTAATGCTCTAGAAAACGACTCTTAAAGGAAAGAAAAACCAAAAAAGTTTCATTCAAAGAAGACTCAAAGAAAGAAAATCTCAAAAGATCCATATGATATGGAAGGCCTCCAAAAGGTTCTCAAGACTATGTCAAATGAAATGATTGAAATTGAAAGCAAAGTAAATTTGAAACTTCAACCAAAAGGCCCTTCAGAATTATAAGAAAAGCGAATCAAAACCACCAAATATCGTATCTTATGCAGAATCAGATCAAGAAAGGAAGAAGGAGAAGCAAATCTCATCAGCCCCGATATTAATGAAGAGAGGGTGTTGAATGTCATGGCATGTGGGATTTCATGCGCACACAACTCGATACGGATAATGATGACTTTACTTTATCTCTTGGAAGTAAGTGCCAAGACTTTGTTCGGACAACTTCAAAGAAACAGGTGCGAGGTCTTTCACAACAAAAAAAAGTACCTACAAAGAAATCACCCGCGACGGTTCCCCAAAGCCCACCTTCCCAACTTCCAATACTCATCAACATCCAAAACATTAGTAGTGGTAAGTTAATGGTTACAATATTGTTCGTTGATATGAAGAAAACTTAAACCAAACATTACTATGTTTGTTCCAACAAATTAAATATCAGCATAAATTGCTTCTCAAAGAACTGAATGATAATTCCTGTTCACCTCTTCCACGGTACTAAAGAAATTTGCAAATGATTACGGTCGACCACCTTCGTGTGATAGAAAACTACGGTGATCTGATTTGGGAGATGAATCAATTCTCACTCCACACTTCCTTTTGACTTTTGAGATCTGGCAGAAACTACACAATTGTTTGAAGATGGCTGGAGACGCCATCCCAATATAATGCCGGCTTCGGTTTATTAAAGCTGAACATAGAACTGCAAAAAGTCTTCACCACATTGTACGGGTTAGACGAAGCAAGGTCCGAGGTTTTAGGAGAGAGATTAACTACGTAACTATCAGGTTGCTTGACTGATCACGGGTATTTCAACGAATTGATATCTTAATAAGCTGATATGCAATTTTATGGGTTGATTTAAGTAGAGATTGGTACGAAAAGCTCACAGGGTATATTTCTACCGATTGGTCTCACATGTGGTTACCTTGTAAGGAGAAAGCCAAATCAAATAAAAATCAATCGAGAGAAACACATGACCCATGCGTAACAGATTTTGAACGGGGAAGAAAATCAGCAATTGCATTTAATAACAACATCTTGGGAAATTATTCATCGGAAGTCATTTTTGGGAAATCTCAGCAACCATCCCCTTTCTGGGTAAACGGTTTAACATCACGAGATTGAAAACTATTATAAAGGCGATAGGTCGAAGATGTTTTAATGATCTTGAGAAGCGTAAATAAGATTTTTAATACTTCTTTATTTGGTCTTTATATTTTGATGGCTCTAAATCTAACGAAGGTTCGGGGAGCGGTGTATCTTGGTTAGCCCGCAAAGGTGAAAAGACAATGCGTCACATGGGTTAAAATTTGAATGCCTGAGCAATGTCACCGAGTTTGAGTATGAAGCTTTAGTCAAGGTTTGTATGAGCAATTATTAAAGTGCGATATTTGAAGAGTATTCGGCGATTCTGAAATTATTGTCAAACGAGGTGAAATACAATTCTTCATCTTTCAAATCACCTCAAACATTATCAATCGGTAGGTTCAAGAACTCACTACACACTTTTACGCATTCAATATTTCTTCCCATCCTAGGTCTCAAAATTCGACGCTTGAGACTTGCTAGCCAATGTTGCTTCCGGACTCATACCTTCGAAGATTTTGACGGATAGATTTTCAATAGAATTACTTTTAGACCATCTGCCCCGGACAATGTCACAAATTGGAGAGTTTTTACCATGATCAAAGATATCTTGAATTTCATGACTTCGAGAGAAATCATATGATGATCAAATTATCGACGAAAGAGAGCACGATTTCTAATTTCTTTAAGTAATGAAAATCCCATTTAAAAATGTTTGTTGTTCGTTGGGACTATGTGATATTAAAAGACTGATTCAAGAGAGTACTATTACAAGCTTAAAAGTTCCACTTTGAGGAAATTTGAATTAGTGAATGTAGATACGATTCAAAACCTCAAAATGTTAATTTAGGACTTAATTTAACATATCGGAAAGGGATGCCTTCATTAAACTATTGAACAAATACAAAAATGTTTTAGAAACTGAGATTATGATGAAAATTTAAAAAACATATGATAACCAGGTTATTCGGCCACACAATTCAATGCTTCGATATTAAACACCAATTAACGAAGCTAAAGAGAAAATTCATCCAAATCTTGAAGATCAAATCGAATCGAACTTAATAAACTTTTGAAAGCCAAAATCATTTTCTGTTGGTGTTCAATTGGGTTTCCAATATGGTACTGTGGGAAAAATGGTGATATGAAATCTGTATTGATTTCAGAAATTTAAACAAGGCATGTTTGAAAGACAATTTCCCATTGTAACCATGGACGAGATACTTCAAAAAGTAGTACAGTTACGAACTCATGTCCTTTCTTGATGGATTTTCGGGCTATAATCAAGTCTTGGTTCATCAGGATAGCTGATTAGAAAACAACTTTCGAACGAAATGGGGAACTTATGCTTATCAAAAAATGCCTTTTGGATTAATAAATGCGGGAGAAACTTTCCAAAGAGCCATGGACATAGCATTTAAGGTGATGTTCTGTCAGTTGTTGTTTATACCGATGATATAACAATATTCTCAAAAAACGGAACCAATCATCTACATGATCTAAAACAAATATTTAAGAAGATGTAGAAGGTTTGGTATTTCATTAAATCCGAAAAAATCTTTCTTTGCTTTGGATGAAGGAAAACTTTTTTAGGATTTGTTGTATCAAAAGATGGTATATACATTGATCCCGGACGGAGTTAAAGAAATCTCTGATATTTCTTTACCTCATAACAAAAAAATCCATGCAATCATTTCTTGGACGGATCAATTTTGTAAAAAGATTCATTCTGATTTTCTTTAATTGTTTTACCTATGCAAAATATGATCAAGAGAAAAATTCGATATTCAAGTAAGGGCATAAAGAAAAAAGCCTTTGAGTTAATCAAACGGAGCAATCATTAATGCTGACATTAAGTACCAGTTTTGAATTTTATTTTGTATACTTTAACCACAGAGGCAACACATAAAAACACACAGTATATATATACCGCGTAATTTGTTTTAACACAACTCAATGATCGGAAAATTGAAGCACCAATTTCATTCTTTGGATTTCAAATACGCAAGGAGAAGTAGGCGAATTATTCAAATGTTTAAAAACAAGCCAACTGGCATGTTCAAATCAATGTTAGAGCATTTCAGACCTTGCCTCTTAAAACTCATACAAAAATCATTGTCCCATTCTCTTAACGGTGAGGCAATTATTAATTGAGGAAAGTAGGAGAAAAAACGAGCTAAGCTGAGTATGACCTTACAAGAATATGATGTTGATATTAAACCCATTAAGATTGTTAGAGGACAAGGTTTTTTTGCGAGATTATTAGCGAGGAGCTCATAATATACTGAGACAATGATCATTCAAATCAAGATATTCCAAGTAAGTAGGATAAGTGTTACGGATTAAGGTCTCGATGTTCTGATCTCATCTATTACTTGAAAAATGGGTATGCTCCTTGATCTCAGGTTATAAGAAAAAACGTGCTTTAAGATTAAAAATTTGATAAATATGAGATCATTGATAATGTGTTATTTAGAAAAAATTATGATTCAATTTTGTTGAGATGTCTAGAAAAATTTGAAAGTGAAAAAGGTTTTGCGAGGTTACACTGATCATTCATGAAGGTCATTTTGGAGAGTGATACAAAACAAAATAATTACGTCTTGACGACAATAGCCTACCTTTTTAAAGATACACATGAATATGTAAGTGCGAAATCGCAAGCGCAGAGTAGACGAAAGAAACCAGCACTCGCTTGCAACGGTAAATATTGAGCAACCATTTGAGCAAATGGGGACTTGACATTATTGTTGAGATAGTACCTCATTCTTCCAAAGCGACACAAGTACATTCTTACGCAGCAGATTATTTTACAAAATGGGTGAAGGCAATCCCTTTGAAGGTAGCCAATTACGATGCAATTATTGATTTCATAGATCAATTTATCATAACCGAGTTTGGTGTACCTCAGCTCTTGTCTTTGATAATGCATCTTATTTCGAAGCTTGATTTAATAGAATTTGCGGTTAAAAGAGGTTTAAACTCAAATATTCTAAGCAAGTGTACCTGAGGAGTAATGGATTAAGTGAATCCACTAATAAAAATCTCATCAGATTATTAAAAGGAATATAGATCAAAATCAAAGAATTGGCATAAATCTTTAATCTTTGTTATGGGGGTGATCGTATTCACAGAGAAAGCTTCAATCGGAACTTCACCTTTTAATTTAGTTTATGGAAAGAAGGCTGTGATACCATCGAATTTAACTCTTCCATCAGCCACAGTATAATTTATTGAAAGAAAAATCCTTCTTCATCCGTTCAATTGAGGTATGATCAAATCCTTAAACTAGAAGAAAGAGAGAGATAAAGCTAGAATTGTTCATGAAAAACATCAACAACTTGTGAAATCTTCTTTTGATGCAAGTTCTCACAGGCTCAAAAAATTTTGTCAGTTGGTGATCTTGTTCCTAAAATAGGATAAGGCATGAAGAAAAAGGGAAACATGCCAAATTTCCAAAAGATGTGGCTTGGACCATTTCAGATCGTTGAAAGATAGGCTCAAATACATTCATGCTCCAAGATCTAACGGAGTGAGAATCTCTTCCTGTGAATGAGCTTATCCTAAAAGAAATTCTTCTCATAAGGAGGTAACCCCCTTCTTAAGTTGTACATATTCCTTTTTCTGTGAGAGTCTTTTATTGTTTTTTTTTATAAATAAGGGTTAATAATAAGTCTCTAATTGGTATTTACTTGATAATAAAAAAAAAGTTAGCAAGAAAAATATTATAAATATTTATTTTAGTGTAAATAAGAATTTTTAGAGAATGATTAAATACACTGATAGTTTTAAATAAGATGTTAAACTTTGAAAGGAATTATATGATTATTTGCACAATCTTTTGGAAAAAACTTGAGGAAAATGTAAATCATTACAAGTTTATGGCAGAGATTATCTATAAAAGTAAGATTATTCCTTGGTATAAAAAACCTGAAAATTGTCCATCCATAGTTTCTTAAGGATAAGACTTAGTTCACCCCATTCATTTTAGGTTGTGATTTTAGAATATAATTCTAAAAATTGACGAAAACATTTTTAAGAGATAAGGGTCTCATCATGTAGGCCGACTTACACCATATTCATAAGAAATAATACAATGACATTACCAATCACCCCATATCAAAACGAGTAATGGCTTATTAATATAAGACGAGGGGTCTCATCGCGACCGGCTTGTTCGGTTTAATTATAACTGTGGAATGGCATTGTTAACAAGCAGCTGCAAACCGGAACAATGGCTCTTAAAAATAAAAATAAATAAAAGACAAAAACATGAGATAACATATCTTATGAATTTATCTTTTAAAAAGTCATAATCTTAGTTGAATGAATGATGAATAGTTAATGGTTAAAAGGTAACCTGTCGAGACTATGAACGTTTGCGAGAGCGTGAGGAAATGATACTTTATGACAATAGAGTATATTATCAAAACCAAGCTTGAAGAAAATCACTTACTTCATTATTAATACCAATCAAAGCTTAAGACAACTCAAAATGTTTTATTCTCAAGAAACTAGAAAGGAATTGTTAATTTTTTATTCTTTTTCATAAGTTAGATTTTATTTTTGATTATCCTAGGATAATTTTATTTACCTTTAAAAATCTTTACTTACTTAAGATATAGTATTCATTCTATTTTTCAGAGATAAGCTTGGTTCTTTCAAGTGAATCGCCAATTGTTGTACTATACAACAACCCTCCCTTTTCTAAATTTTAGAAATAAAATTTAGAAATAAGTCCCTTTCTTTTAGAAATAAAACACTTGAAATAAAATTCATTGTTTTTTGAAAAATTTCATATTCAACATTCAAAAAACTTATGGTCCGATCTAATATACAAGGCCTTATCATAAAAAACATATCAAAGTTAAAAGTTCAATAGCAATCGGAGAATCGGAGATAACCCTCAAAAGAAATTTCATATGCCCATTTCAAATCTTAAAATTGGTCGTCCAAATCAGGAAAATTTTAATCGCTAAGAAGTTTAAAACGGAGTCGAATATAACTTCCGGTCGATGCGGTCAATCGCAATCGATTAATCGGGACAATCTTTAAGAAACTCTTTACGCTTAGTTGAAATTCCCCGATCCGATGTGCATTTGATAATAAACGCTTTTAAAAGAAATCGAACATTTGTTTAAAAATATGGTAGACTTACACCATTAGAGATCGGAAAGATACTTGCAATCGCAATCGATCAATCGGGATAAACGTATTGTGATACTCATTTGCCATTCGAAAACTGGGTACAGTTCATCTGTTTACTTGAATATTTTTGTTGAATATATTAATATATCACCAAGCGCCAAATCTTTATTGAGTCGAAGGCATTCAATAACGAATCAAATGAATATGGTTTAGGATTTGGTTTTAAATACTTAAGGGTGACCCAAAAGGAGCATTTATGCAATATACGAAACAAATAAATGAAAAACCATAAATTCATAAATCATTCCGTTTGAGTGGCTTGTTGATCACGGCGAGAGTTTATTGTCTTGCGAGCCAAAGAACAACAAGTTTTCATTCACAGGACAAAGGAAAGGCATGAGGCAGAGAATGTGAAAAGAGAGGAAAAAGAGAAAAAACAAAACTGCTCTGATGAAGCTTGCCGAAACTCCTACGGTCTCCAAAGAAAAGCCCATAAAGCCAAGGCTAGTCACGGATACATCATGCCAAGGTCTTGGGAAAATGACATGGGACACGATCCTACGACTGTTAGGGGAAAGAAGACCCCCCGAGGTCACGGTGGAGAAGGCATCGGTTCCGGACGAGGATAACCGGATTCGGCTACGACATCGATGAAGAACACTTGCAAATTCATTTTCTACATCGAATTGCAGCTAGAGCGAGCATCATACCTTACTATGATGTAGTCCGATGCCGATTCTCGACGATTAGCAAAAGTCTGAGATAGAACGTTTGTTTCGACGCTCACGGAGTGCCTTTGCGGCTCGTTTAAAACGGAAGACTTGCAACAATGTACCACCTTCCGGACCTGAGGTGTATAACAAGGAATTATCTTCTCAGCTTGCTGATGATAACCAAAGTCCAATCCGACCCTATCAGGAAATTGGAGAGAAAAACCAGAGAAGCACGGAAAGTAAAACATCAAATTATGTATTACGTAGATTCTCTTACGCCTCCATATTCTTTATGCGGCTTTACTGTGATATTAGCAGGTTATTTGGCAATGATAATTCAGCTAAGAGTTTTCTATACAAATGGTCCAGTAATCCTAATGACTGTGAATTCCAACATTATGGATTGGGCTGTATTCTTACGATGGGAATGACGATAGGATCCTTGAATACGGTGAGAAAAGATCTTTGGAAATTCTCCCCTTTTTTTTTATTGCCTATATTCTTGATGCTATTTGTTTCAATTCGAATTTCCCTTATTTGGATGGAAATGGACTCCCAATAACCCCCTTCCAATCCATATTTATCATAAATTGCTTTGGAAGATTCATTTCCAAGCTAATGTATATAAGTCTGTCATGGTTTCCTCATTCTGTTTTCCAAACCATTTTGTCGCTTTCCTCCTAGGATTTACGGTAAAGCTAAAGCCGACACCGTACGCAATCGGAGATTGGTTTGGGGAGGAAAAATTTACTTACATCGGGGGTTTTTGGTAGTATAGTGGAGCCGCATGTTCTTCCGCTTTTATTCCGGAACAAACTTCTCGCTCAAGAGGATTTCTTATCGATTGACGATTGAAGTTATATATACGAGTCTTTGAATAACGATTAAGAAGAAAATGTGGCCTCGATTCCCACTCAATTGTGGTCATTTCACTCTAAATGATTTCAAGCATGCGAGAAAAGGAAGTCTTCAAGATAGAGAATTTCACAATTTGCAACCATTCACGAGACAATATGATCCAAAGATAGCATTCGATGTCTTTGCTTGATTCCAATTGCTCGTTTCGGTATGAACCGAATATGTTTGATAAGACTGTTTCATTAGATAATTTTCCTCGGATTTTTGACTTGGTCAAGTCGAATTTCAACGGGGGAGAAATAAATAAATTTCTCTTATTTAGAAGCCGAGAGATTGTTCAGTACCTGCGGACAGGATGAGAACTCAAATCCAAAAATCAGAGACGGAAAGGTACATCGACCGCCCATCATTGAAACATCTACCGGCAAAATCATTACACAATCGGGCATCGACCGGCCGATTGTACATACTCAAAGAGTAGTCCCTTATTGACAAACTTTGATGCCCCAAAGGAAAATCACACTCAAATGACAGACAAAATGCACAAATATCAATGATCGGGTATAATCAAAAGGATGGATCGGATGATAAAAGCACTAAGCGAGCATAGATAAAGAGAAAGGAAAAAGAAATAACTAAGGAGATTATGGATTTCCACTAATCTTGATATTTCTTCTCGGCTATTAAATCAATATGATCGGTTGCTCAACGACTTGAATTGCGGGATAAGGTAAAGAACAAATAGAGCGGGATGTTGAAATCATTCACGAACATCCTACAGGGCATATTGTATTAAAATGGCCAGGAGATCCCTCCTTTGGATGTATTTCTGACCCTAAACATAAGGTTGTTGTCAAAAGACAAAGAAAAGAAAAAACGAGCAGTCATATTTTCTACTCCATCGGAGGTTATTGAATATTGTTTATAAGAACAATGAAATGAATCATTTGAAGACCTTACGAAATTGTCCCGGTATACGAGGGGAGCTTATAGTCTTTTGCCAACGGTGGATAAGGTTGTAGAAGTTTCTCAACTAATAACTCGAAAGATCTTCCGCTTCTTCGGAAGAACAAACTAAGGAGAATCGGCAAGCTGATCGTGGTGCAACAACAACTACGGGATCGGACATTCAGGTCTAAAGAATTGGAGAAACGAGCTTAACTGAAGAAAAGAAAGAGTTGATAGAAAAGCTTTTATGCAAACAAAAACGGCTAAATGAAGAAATTTCTGATTCATGATGCTACATTTGCACAAAATGAGGAAGGAAAAGGCAAAAATGATTCAGAAAAAGGAATTTCAAGCAAATTTGGAATTCAAAGTTTAAAGATTATCCAAGGATTGACTGAACCAAATCGAGAAGCCCTTGAGGCTAATAAATTATTAATCGTGAGTTAATTGAATTTTGTATTTGTCCCTGGCAAGCTACTTTGTGAATTACTTCATCTTTGATCAGCTATAACTCTTAGACAAGAAATAGATGATGCGGAAGTGAAAGATTTAGGAGTTTCTCAATTGGCGAGGATACGAGAAAAGGGAAAGAAGCAAATCTTCTAAGGATAGAGGAAAAACACAAAGAAATCTTGTTTACGGAGATAGAGACATGATTAATGAAATACGATAGAGCAATATCAAGGGCGAGAGAAATATAATGAATAATCTCACACAATTCATAAATGGCCGGCTTATATTCAATTAATCTCATTTAGAATTTGTGTTCTGGCCGGTTTTCCCAAAAGATAAAAGAAGCGAAGGCAATTGGAAGAGAAGAAATGGAAAGGAAAAGTCAACAAATCGGCAAACTTCCAAACTATATCCTGGGATAGTATGTGGACTCATGTGATCATTGCAGCAGTAGGGCATTATCGACTGTCAAACGTAGTCGATTGTCTGAACATTTTCTGATGCCACCTGTCTTCCAGGTGGGTGCATACTAAGATGAGTCATCCCACCAAGACTGCGAGATATGTTGAACATTTGCAACTTGGCTTCATCGAACGAAGGAAAAACAATGAATCGGTTTTATTCAAAATATGCTTGTTGATTTTAATTTGATAGATTGTAGCGGTAGTATTAGGATTTTGTTGTATAATATATTATTTAAATCCCTCTCATGCATTTGAGAGGGATCGGAAGTTGCATAATATTTTTGGATTTGGAGCTAACATTTATTTGTACTTCATTCCTTATTATATTTTTATATGAAAGATCACATACGAGTGATTTTGTGCTTAAATTATCTTTGAAGTGTTGCATTTTTATTGCCTTTGGACTTAATTTTACATCGGAGTTACTAGGTCGAGTATCACATTTCGTTTGACGATTACGCAAGATGAATGAGAATGCTTTATCACATTCATTGTTGATTTCTCAGATTATATGGTATTCATTTGAAGAATTTGCTATCATTTATATATTTGATTTACATAATATTTCCTTTTATGTATTATCATTTAAATTATAATTGGAATATTATCATTTATAGACATATATGAATGGTATATGATGATAGTATGTACAATATGCTGTCATCATTTATTGTATTTATTAGCAATTATCTTCTTAATTTATAATAATTTAAGTTAATAATACATTTTGGTTATTATTAGATTGAAACAATCCTAAGTTGTATTCATATAATTACCGAGGTTAAAATTAAATTTCTTTATCGGCATTTAGTTTAGATTAGATAGTTTTATTTATATTATTTAGTCCACATTTTCACCCATTTAATTTAATCCATAGTTATAGGGGCGGGTCCTTTAAATCCGGTCGGAGCCACCATCCCAAACGGAAAAGGAGAGGCTGTCTTGGGTCACGGCGGGTGGTTTCCCAAATGTTTTGGCAGAGATTTTCTAGGCTTCAACGGAATAACAAAACAATCCCTTTCGACCTTCGATTAAGAGCCTTTAGCTCCTTCTTATAGGAGAGGGAGAAGGCCATTGTTTCCCTTCTCTTTCCACTAGTTTGGAATGGAAAAGGCTTAGATGTTTCCTTGATCTCCATGCTTTTGCCTCTCTTGGAGTTCAGTCTCCCATGGCAATGACCAATAATGAACTGATGCTTCTGCAGTTTCCTTTGTGAACTGACTCCTTTGTGAGGGAAATTCAGAGATTCAAATCATTCTCCACGCTCTTTTCCCAATTCAAACTTAAAACTTGATGGCAACGTCCCTCCGGAGGCTATGCTTGGACTTTGCCTAGCCACTAACACGGTCGATATATTGATTACTCACAGTCACTGTAACCGTGCATAAAAATGTGTTACTGACGAAATAGATATAATTTTAGGTCTTTGTACTTCTTCCATGTTGTCTTCCTACGGGGCAGTGGGAGGTATTTTGACTGTAATAGATGCCCCCTAAGTGTGAAGGTAAGAGACGAAGACGATGGTAGAAATACTTTATAATTTTATGGGAATAGAGAGATTGAAAGGCGGGAAAACACCAAACAACAACATATGTCGAAAATATAGTATTTGCTAGAGTCGGGCATTCCCATGCTCAGTAGCTTAAAAAACATGATTTATCTAGAATAGAGATATGAAGAATCTGTCCACCGATAAGCACAATGTGGAAGTGTCTGTCATAACAGGATCAAGCTGAAGAAGCTGTATCCATAAACAATATCGCAACTTCGGGAAGGGAACACAACTTTAATGATGTAACCTTTGCCCCAAGGTCTTGACTGTCGATTCACTTAAACTGCATATTCCTCAACATGTGAATGAAGGAGCTGTCATCGAACATGTGAGAAATCGTCTGATTACCAGTTGATAATGAAAATTGTTAACAGATGTGAAGGTGGCCACCGATAATGATGATGGTCCCTAAGATTCACAGTACAATCTAGCGAGTGTGAGTAAAATGAGTTGAAGTCGAACACTCGTAGAATCATTTGACCAGGAGCCAATGATGAAGACCCCTGATCAAACACAAGACTACACCTTAGCGATGTTTTGCAAGTATGCGGGACTTGATGAGTTCACAGATCAACTTGCAAATAAAATTGTTGAAGTCGGTATAGTGATATGTCGAGTAGGCAGGCATCCTACATCAGTCAACACGAAACGGAAACCAAATGATTTTGTTTGTGATGGAGATAATGAAGATTAAATGGGGATGTCTGATGAAAAATAATTTCTAGCATAATGAGCGGTTTAGTTGATAAGAGGAGCAGTAGATAGCAAGATCTTCTTGAACAATAGAAGGTACTGTAACAGGGTACTAGGCAGCTGAGGCTTAATGAAAACCAAAGAGTGTGTTAGTATTTTACCAGTGTTAGGACACTGGGAGATGAAGGCTAATACTCATAGATGGTAGGGTTCGACTAGCGCGAAAGAGTTTTACGGGAAGTGCCATGTTCGAAAATTTTGCTGCCAAATGCGACCTTTTTGGAAATGTAACGGTAACAACGGTAGTATCCATTTTGTCCAAAAATTTTCCCGGCCGTTCGAGTTTAACGAGTCGGACGAGTAAGCTTCCCGAACAATTTTTCATGTTTAGAGAGTACGAAAAATGTCCCAGGAGAAGGGTATAACTACGTACCCTATACGATTGGGTTAACGAGTCAGGGGATGAGCAAACTCGGTGAATTTTTCATGTTTAGAGAGTCTGAAAAATGTCAGGAAAGATAACTCTGTGCCCCATCTGATTAGATTTAACGAGTCCAGATGAGCAAACTCGGTGAATTTTTCATGTTTAGAGAGTCTGAAAATGTCATAAAAGACAACTCCATGTCCTGTCTGATTAGGTTTAACGATTCCAGACAAGTAAACTCGGTGAATTTTTCATGTTTAGAGAGTTTGAAAAATGTCGTAAAAGATGACTCCATTGGGGTACCTTTTTCATGTCTTGATAACCGGGCACGGCAAAGGGATAATAGTAAGCCCGGAACAGTTCATTTTCTGTAAGTTAGTCCATCGAATCCGGAAAAGTGAGAAATCTATGTTCAATGGACGTCTACCTCATTTTGTTATGAGTACGAGGAGACGAAGTAAACTAAATATTCTTTGTAAAATTTTAACGAGTCCAACAAAGAAAAACTCGGTACCTCCATGAAATTTTAACGAGTCACGCAGAGAAAACTCGATTTACTTTTTCTGTTTTAAAGAGATTTGAAAAAGAGGAAAAGAATGGCTTCTTGTTCTCTGTCTCAATAGTTTAACGAGCCTGACAAAGGTGACTCGGGATATTTTCGGTTTTATGAGCGAGAAAAATATTCCTAAAAAGAATGCTCAATACTTCTCCATAGTTTTAATGAGTCTGAAGAAGAAAACTCTAGGTTTTTCGGATTAACAAGCAAGAAAAGACCAAAAAAAAGAACGCTTGAGGCCAACTTCGTATAATTTTAACGAGTCTGAAGAAGAGAACTCGAGGTTTTTCGGATTAACGAGCAAGAAAAATACCGTAAAAAGAATGCTTGATAAAACATGAGTATGTCTGCTCATAAATCTTGATCCCTAATTAGAACATCAGTACCAAATCTCGAGAGTTGCGACATGTGTACAACGAGAAATCATGACTTTGCCGACTGACTTAAGAGAGTCATGCCCCAGAATTTGCTATAAGAAGGTCAGAAGACTTTCATTTTCATTGTTTTGAGTGCTGTGAAGAAGCTCTGGAGTGGAAAAGGGGTGAAAATTTCAGCAGACGATTACGGTCAATCCGGGAAACAATTTTCTATTCCGCAAGATCCAGGTAAGAGCTAGAACCTCCTGTTATCATTTAATTGCTGATTTGTTAGTTTTTGCTGGTTCAATTTTAGGAAATTTTTGAGGCCCTAGAAAAATATTTGCGCCTAACGCAGTTCAGGAGTATGACAGCCGCGTTAAACACATAACCCATGAGGGGCTTGCACGTTAAAACGCTCTTTTTTGTACTAGTTCCCGCGTTAGGCGCGCCGTGCTTTCTAACAACTCAATTTCTCCATTTTTGAAGTGGTCCAGACAAGTTTTAATCGATTGAAAATGTTGCATTTGCAGGTGTTCAGCTGTTAATCATGAGTATCTGGCGAGAGAGAGAGCATGAGCGGGAAGAACGAGAGATGGTAACGGATGTAGCGAGCTTAATGGCACTCCGGAGGTGCGGATTGCTCAAGTATGCCCATTTAGAACTGATGAGGGGTCAAGAGGACCTCCTGAGGTGGCTGATCCAGCAGTGGGACGAACGACATCATGTCTTTCGGATTGGTGGCAATGAGCTCGCCATCGAAAAGGATGATGTTTACTTTTTGACCGGCTTTTCATGTCGTGGGGCGAGGCCCAATTTGACGGGGTCCAGAGCTGACCCTCATTCCACTACTGATTTGATCCATGCGCACTGCATACGTGGCACCCAGGCTGTGAGTAACCAGATACCTATTGCACAGGTGACTCTGAGACCCCTGCGGGCTAGATTATGGATGATTGTTCGCTTGGCAAGTGCCAAGAGTCAGCATGTGGAGACCAAGGCTCAGATGCTCCTAGCCTTGGATTGCATGCAGCCTCAGGTTTTCGACTGGTGTGACGGTGTGGTCCGTCGAGTCCGAGCAGAGCTTACTGCATGCAAGACCCGTATTCAAAGGGAGTTTGGGTACGGTACACTGATTGTTTCTTTCATACTAGAGTGGATACCACTGATGAGGCCTAGGATCCCTACAGCGCCACTGGGTCCATGTGAGCCGAGGCAAGCTCGGTGGGCCACTTTACTTCCACGGACTGGAGAGGGTCTCATCCGTCACTGTTTTGATGAGGGGTTTTTTGATTGGCTGGACTCTCAGATCATCATGATTGAGGATTATCCCTATGCAGGGATGAACTTCACAGGTGATCCTGAGTTAGTCCTGCCCCTTGGCACCCAGTGGGGGCTCGATGGTAAGAAAAAAAAAAAAATGATCAATGTTTTTTCAAAGAAGTTTTTTGTGTTTTTAGCTTTTGAATGTTTATGTAAAAAAAAATTTTGTTAAAAAAAGGGGTGAAAATTTAGTTTTGACATGAAGCTTTTGCTTGCTTGACACAGATGTGGCACCTATCCACCCAGTTGGGGCCCCTCGCTATGCACGGCGAGGATTGCAGCTACCCGGGGCTGGCGCACCAGTAGAGGATGCGGAAGCCGGCGACGACGATGATACCCAAATTTTACATGAACTCTCCAGGAACCTGGAGGGTCTGAGTATGGGTATACCACCGCTTCCTATGCGGGAGGTTCCAGTTCGTCTGCAGCGACATACTGTGGGTGTGCCGGAGAGATACTTAGTCCCTCTGAGGAGGATAGCTAGAGCAGTTGTATGCTATCATGAGCATCAGGCCTAGCTGGTGGAGTAGATGTATTAGTGTCAGAGAATGGCTTAGTGTAGCCAAATTTTGTAAAACACCCCAAGTTTTGGGAGATTTTTCTTTTCGATGTTTTCTATGTACTGGACATGACATATATATATATATATATATATATTTGGTGATTTGTGTTTTTAAATTTTTATGTATTTTTGATGTGATAAAAATATATGTACTCATGAGTAAATATTTTACAATAAATGCGATAAATGCCAATCTAACACGTAATTTGCCAAAGAATCGGCTAATGCATTAAATTCTCTAGGAACGTGTTCAAATGTGATTGTTTGAAATTGACGTTCTAAAATTCGCACTCGTAAAAAATAACATAGCAATACCGGGTGGCGGACACGGCAATAATTGTTTAGCTGCATAATGATGAGTTGGGAATCTAACCTGACCACTAAATCGGAGATGTCACGAGATGTCGCTTCCGTGAGGAGTTGGATCACTGACATGTACTCAGCAACATTATTGGTGGCGTTAGCCAAGAAAATTCCCCTGGAACCAAGAAGGTCCGACTCAGGAGTATAGAGAACCCAAGCAGCTGAAGCAATGTGTCTAGTGTGATGACTAGCACCGTCTGCATATCCGACATATGATAACGAATGTGATGAAATCTGTGCGAAAGAAAAATATTACATGAGAAAAAACACCTTAAACCAAAAACAATAATCCAGAAGCATCAAAATAAAATAGGCAAAACTTATATACATAAAATTACAAAGCATATGCCTAGTGCGAAACTAGGCAAAATACTTCTTCAGATAGAGCCCGTTGCGGGGCTCCTCGAGCGGAATTCCATTACAATCCTGTAATTCGTAAGCTCCTTTTGAGAGGGCTTTAGTAACGATGTAAGGACCGATCCATAATGGTTGGAGTGTTCCTGCCCCCAAGAGGTCATGCTTTTGATCATACAGTAGAACGAGATCGCCCTCTTGGAAAGAACGAGGCTTGACAGATTTGTCGTATTGAGCTTTAACTCGGCACTGGTGAGCTTCAAGTGCTAGTGTAGCATCTCGACGAGTTTTGTCCAAATGATCGAGCGAGAGCAAGCGCTCTTCTGTGGCGGTAGTGCCAGGCAGGAGTTCAACGGCAAGTTTGAGTGATGGGATTTCGCACTCAATCGGAAGTACTGCCTCCAGGCCGAAAGCAAGTTGGAAAGGTGTGATATTTGAAAAGCAATACGAAATATTTTCCATGATACCTGTCTTGACCGAGATATAAATGAGCAGTGTCTTGGAAAGATTACCCATGTTCCCTTCTGAATCGATAGTGTAAACGGTCGTATAAGAGAAGGGAACTATCTCGGATTGGTCAGAAGACGGGATTTCGGTTTTTATCGCCTCCGAATCAATCGTCGAAGTGCGATGGTGAAACTCTCCCCAAGGTCGTTCTTCTAATGACATGATCTCTCGAATAGCTTCTTCTGTAGGCCAGACTTCATTGAGGAGATCCTTAGAGAGAACTTTTATGGGAGAGAGGCTTGTACCTGCGGTCGAAACCATATTAGTGGAGGGTTCAGATGTGCTTTGGATGGCTTTATAAGCCAACTCAACCGGTGAAAGCGGCATCTGATCTCCATAAGAATCAATATCTGAAGGTGTCGGGATGATCCATGGGTTGATAGAGCCATCTGAAAAGGTGGATATCATTGCAACCGTGTTTTGGATCTGTGGCGGCGGTAGAGGAAAACAACCCAGTAGGGAAGATGCCTTCAGAAGACCGGTACCGATACTGACGTAAGAGTCAAGGACACCTCCTATTAGGGGTATAGAGCTACTTGGTAAAGTGGCATAATCAGGGGTGCAGAAGGATAGCTGATCGACCGTGACTATTTTCCCATCCAATGGAAATAGGATGAGTCGGAAGACCGAAGACATGATGGTGGTCATAGCATAAGACCAACTGCGACCGAGCAATAGATTATAATCGAGATGACGCTCTATGACTTCAACGTCCACGTTTACCATTTTCCCACTCAGAGTGATGGGAAAGCTAGCAAGGTATCCTTTTGGTAGGAAAGTGTGGCCATCGAAAGCTTTGAGGGAATTCGATGGCGGGGTTAGAGTAGGAGAACCTAAATGGATCCAACAAGCTTGTGACATAACGCAGGTCGAAGCACCTTCGTCTATGACAGTACGATGGATTGGTCTCCCTTTCGACACAACCTGCACCTGGAATGCGAGTTGTTGTGAGAGGCGAGGTTTAGCCTTTTCCATATCAAAGATTGCTAGCATGGAATCTTGGGGATCTATTCCACCAATGGCCGAAAGAAAGGCTTTCCTTTGTGTTGGACAGGTTTGTAATACTTCAAGAGCAGACATGGCTGATGGTGCCTGCGCCAAATCTTCTACAATATTGTATTTTTGGGCTGCACGTGCAGAGGTATTATGAGTCGTGCGTCGAAGTGTCCCTTGGGGGGATGAATTACAGGTTCAACAGTAGGCCTTTCGATATGTAAATCGTTGGGCGGCGGCGGATTGGAACTAGTTCCAGATTCCTGAGCATCTATGGTAGGATTTCCATAAAGCTTGGCGCGAGTTTGAAGGTTAACACTCTCGATGCCATAAATGGCAGATGGTCCTTCGCCGGAAGGATACAAACCACCGTTGCCCCGTTGATGGGGTTGTGGAAGATTGTCAACCATGTGTTGATGTTGCTGCATTTGATTGGGGAAAGGATTGTGAAGAACGACAGGTGTTCGCCCAGAATCCTTGTTAGCAATAAAAACCGTGCATTCCTGCAGCCGAGGACATTTTTATGTCAAGTGATCCTCCGCACAGATTTTGCAAGGGAATTTCATTGGTTTATTCTTTCCTCTGTCATTTCTGGCAGCATTTTTCTGATTAGGGTTGTTCTGATTATCCGACTGCTCTTCCGAAGAAGATGTTTTCTTCTTGTTCTTCTTATTTTTCCCACTAGGTTTTTGTGAGATTTTCACCGAATTTATCTCAGCGGGAGGAAGAGGAGTCGTTTGATGGGGGGCGGTGGCAGCTGAGGATGGCTGGGAGGTTTTCCCCCAAGACTGATTCGTGGCTACACCAGAGATCGCGCCAACGAGACCATCGGCATGAGCTCCGGTTTTCTGAGTAGCCGGAGGGTTTGGGTTACCAGGGGCATGGGGGAGTAGATCGTAAAGTGTGCCGGATTGTGAATAGATTAAATCCAGGTGCTGGGCACGAAAAATACATTTATCTTCTGTCACCGCACCAGAAAGGCCAATGTATTTAGAGATGTGGGGTAAAAGAGACTTGCAAAACCAATTGGCCAAGAGATGGTCCGGTATTGGCGCTTTGACGAGCCTCCTCCTACATCTCCATTCATGAATATGGTCGAAGATGTGGGTGGCGGTGTCTTGTCGCAACGATGTTAATAATTCTATTCTGGTTTCCACTCTAATTGGTAGTTGGAAGTTCTTTAAGAAATCCGTTGCTAAAGCGCCAAACGTATTGATGGCGGCGCGTGGTAATTCAATGTACCACTTGGCGGCATTGCCTGTAAGGGTGCGGGGAAACAGTCAAAGTCGGACACTATCATCTACCATGGAATTGGATATGGACCATAAATGGAAGGTAGTGATGTGTGCGGCCGGGTCGTCCCCATGTTTCCTGTCGAACTTCGAGATATCAGAAGGAATCTTATGTGGTATTGGAGGCCAAAGCGGGTTGTGGTTGATGGGGTCGTTCGTCAGCTTATGGATGTCGGGTATGTCCAAAGCTGCCAAGAATGGAAATTTTGGATTTGCCCTCAAGTCTAACCAAGGCAGTATGGGCTGACTACTTGGAACATAGGGTCCCCCCATCCATGTGTTACCAGAAGGGTAAGTGGGACTTTGATAAAAACCTCCCATAGGTGGAGGAGTAGGAACATACGGTTGCTGTCCATAGGGCATAGTGTATTGAGGGGAAAATGGTTAGTTGCCCCCAGCGTAAAAGTGCCCTCCCACTCCAGACAGAGGTTGGGGTTGGTTAGTCCAAATGGATGCAATAGATTTTCCCAGAGGCATACTAGTACTTGCATAATTTGGCAACGGTATAGATCCTACACCTATGTTTGAACCACTTAAGGGGATAGTATTTACAATGGGTTGTCCCATTTTTCCTAAGGATTGCATAGGAAGAGAAATATTCCCTACTACCTGTGTACTAATAACACTTCCCCCTAGTATAGTGGCCAGGGGGTTTGAACTCAACAGAGGGTTCGAACCGAAAGGGTTGCTAAAGGGCACCAAAGTAGTCATGCTCGTGGGAGGAGTTACCATGGTCCCCAACGTGGTTACGGTAGGAGTAGATGCCGAAGGGTTTGATAAACTACTGAAAGTTGTGTTAACCATAGGATTTGGGGTAGGCGTATGTTGACTACTGGGGTTACACAGTAACGGCATAGAACTGACCACCGGCGGGGAGGATGGTGGCGAACTAGGAATGGTTGCCATTGGTATCGACCCTGTGGATGTCGGTGGAGAAACAAATGTTGGTGTTGCCACAGACATATCTCGGCATGGTGTAATTTGGATTATCACAGGCCCCAACGGATCAGTGAGCGGAGGATTGTAATTAGGTACAACGCCTTCAGTGAAAGGGTCCTCTGGGAGTTCCGGCTGATAAGGGTCTATGTGATAATCAAGATTCGTCAGAGGAGACTGCCCTTCCATAGAAGGCCCGAGTTCACCAAGGTTCAGTTCTTCCTCAAGGTTGAGAGGAGGTAGACCTTGCTGTCGTCGAGACAGACGGCGTGGGTCAGGGGACGCCACGGTGACCGGTTTAATTTTAACAAATTTTATTAAATTGTGATATATTATGAAGTCTCAAATGACAATAACCACACACTTAAAAAAAATAAAAAGGACTTTCTAAAATCAATCAGCAAGCAGCCAGAATAGGGTGCCCTGTCTGAGTACTACCGTTCACTTGTGATGAAATCCAGTCTCGCAATAGTATACAGAGAGGGTTGGTCGAAAGTACAGTTACGGTCACTCTAGAGCTTCGCTCGAACCTCAGACGATAGGTGTAAGCACTCTCGTGAAGACGAGTACTCTCCTAAAGACCGAAGACAGAGTGGGTCCGTCTGTTTCAGGTACTAGGACAGCCCGTCCCAGTCACCTTGTGTAAGTCCCTAAAAGTATGGCCACTAAGGATACCTCAAATCACAGACATCATCAGGGGGGTCCATGGTCAAGGACAGTGTGCTATATGGGCAGAATACCTAGATCCCCGATCTAGTTTCGACATCCCCGAAGGGAACCCCAATATATAGCACACCCACAGGATGCAGTCGAAGGTGGGCTACATTCTAGTGCACCCAAGTGTTGTCTCGCGCTGAGCTCCGGTAAAGGAACGGTCCCAATAATGTGAGTGCAGCAGGATTTCACTCGTTAATGACTCTAGTTTTCAAGTTCTGAGATCTTGGGTAGTTTTCTCACTTTCCTAACCCAAGATCCTAGCCTGAACTACTGTTTGTGTGAGCTCAAAAAAGAGTTATTAGATTGATTTTAGTGTTGCTTTATTTTTAGTGTACTTTGTTATTAGTCTTGCGGAGGGGGAATGAACGTATGACGTATAGTGAGACTCTAACTCAAGAAACCATGCAAAACATGCTCTAAATATTAAATTCAATGAAGAGTGTTTCTACAGGGAGAGGTTTCTTTTTCAATCATCCATGCACCAACATGTAAATAACACAGCTCAACTTTTGAAGATTCAGACTTCTATCTACCTCTTTTAACAGTCTGTGAACTAAAATTTTTAGAACAAACTCAGCTAAATGCAGAAAAATAAAAATAAAAATTTCTATTTTAAAAAGTAAATGTTTTGCACACTAACTCAATAAGAGAAAAAAATAACAATGCCAGTTTAGCAGACAAGCACAGGGATTCAGTCGCTGAAAGGTACTGATGGCCAAAAAACTCTACAGCTAAAACACAGTCATAGCAGTGAACAGCAAGGTTTTTGGCTGAGTAACACTCTGTCTGTGAGAAAATACAGCGTTATAACGCACTGTATTTAAGCCTAGACCACGTTATAATGCACTGGATAGCCTGCATAGGTCGCGTTTACCAGGGAAAAGTTCTTCAGTTGGCCAGACAGGAACAGGATTGAACTCTGCAAGCGTTTGGTATGTCTACTAGGCATAAAAAATGGTCGGAAGGATCTTTGAATAGAGAAGAAGAGAAGAAAGGAAGGAATAAATAGTCCGGAAACTATGGGGGAAAACTCCCCAGTGGAGTCGCCAATTCTGCTATAGGGTAAACTGCTTGGGTGGTTGGTTTTCGAATATCCCTCTCAGGGCTTTCCGGTGCCCGAGGTAGACAGTAAGATTAGCTATGATGTTCACAAAGATGGCATGAGCATGTTCATATTAGCTTGAAATAACTTGAAGGAATACAATAGAGAATTACCTCTTTGACAGTCTTGGAATCCCTTGGAGAGCGCTGCGCAGCAAAGCAAGAGTCCTTCTTCGCTGGCTCCAAATCCGAGTCCTGCAGTCAGTCAAAGCACCCGCATAATTTCTAGTATAGCAAGTATCCTATCAATTAAATAAATATACAATAAACATCTAGATTATACACATCTAAGCCATTCATATCATACTAGGTAAATGTTCAAACAATAATGACAATATTAAGCATTGAATGGACAAAACGAACACAGTTCTATTGATTTTGAAAGAAGGAGGATTACAACCATCGGTTGTACCAAGCCCTCAGTCTCCCAATCTCTCTTCTCTCTCTAGTGAAGAAGTCCAAGTCAACAAGCTCTCTAGGAGCCTCTTTGACTCTTGGCCTTCACAATGTCACACTATTCTCTATTCCACAAGTATACAAGAACCTTGAGCAATCCTTCGACCTTCGATTAAGAGCCTTCAGCTCCTTCTTATAGGAGAGGGAGAAGGCCATTGTTTCCCTTCTCTTTCCACTAGTTTGGAATGGAAAAGGCTTAGATTTTTCCTTGATCTCCATGCTTTTGCCTCTCTTGGAGTTCAGTCTCCCATGGCAATGACCAATAATGAACTGGTGCTTCTGCAGTTTCCTTTGTGAACTAACTCCTTTGTGAGGGAAAGTCGGAGATTCAAATCATTCTCCGCGCTCTTTTCCCAATTCAAACTTAAAACACGGGTAACACGTCCCTCCAGTGTAAACAAAGCGTTGCCCTAGCCACTAACGCGGTCAATGTATTGATTGCCTACGTTATAACGCTCTTGTTCTGTTCTATATATGCATTACCTTGGCAGAAATAGGTTTAATTTAGGTCTTTGTACTTCTTCCATATTTGTCTTCCCCTCTGAGCTGATGAGGAGGTATTTTGACCTGTAACACTAGTGTGTATCTTTTCCAGCTTCAACTCTCCATATTCCAATAATGACTATATGAAATGGTACTTGAGATGTATGTTTTTAGTCCTAGAATGAAATATTGAGTTCTTTGCAAGATGAATGGCACTTTGGCTATCACTGTATAAAGTTCCCATATCATGCTTCTTACCCAATTCATCCATAAACCTTTGTTACCAAATGATTTCTTTACTAGCCTCTGTAGCAGCAACATACTCTTCTTTTGTTGTTGAAAGTGTAACAACACTTTGGATTTTTGAAACCCAACTGAAAACTGTTCCACCTACAGTAAATACATATCCTGTAGTGCTCCTCCTATTATCTCTATCACCTACCATATCTGCATCAACATATCCCCGTAGAGAAATGTTTGAACCACCAAAGCATAATGCTTGATTTGTGGTACCTCTCAAATATCTGAGAATCCATTTGACTGCCATCCAACGTTCTTTTCCTGGATTATTCATGTACCTGCTTACAACTCCCACTTCATGTGCAATATCAGGCCTTGTGCAGACCATTGCATACATTAAGCTTCCAACTGCTGATGCATATGGAACTTTAGACATATAATCCATGTCTTCTTGGGTCTTTGGGTACATCTCTTTACTAAGTTTGAAATGTCTAGCAAAATATGTACTAACGGGTTTTGCATTGTGCATATTAAATCTTTTCAACACCTTTTGTATGTACTCATTCTGAGACATTGTTAATTTTTGATCTTTCCTATCTCTGGTTATTCTCATACCAGGGATCTGTTTTGCAGCTCCCAAATCCTTCATTGCAAATGAATTTGCCAATTTTTGTTTGAGAAAATTTATTTCCTGCATGTTAGACCCTGCAACAATCATGTCATCTACATACAATAACAATATAATATAGCTGCCATCATTTTGCTTTTTCAGATAGACACAATGATCATAGTGACATCTAGTATAACCTTGTTCAGACATAAACTTGTCAAATTTTAGATAACACTGCCTTGGAGCCTGTTTTAAGCCATACAAGCTCTTCTTTAACCTGCACACCAATTTTTCTTTCCCTTTGACCTCATATCCTTCTGGTTGCTGCATGTATATCTCTTCCTCCAAATCTCCATGGAGAAATGATGTCCTTACATCTAATTCTTCAAGATGTAAATATTTCGCTGCTACAAGACTTAAGATAGTTCTGATTGAAGTCATCTTAACAACAGGAGAAAATATTTCATAAAAATCAATACCTTTCTTCTGTGCAAACCCCTTCACTACAAGTCTAGCTTTGTACCTCTATTTTCCTCCATCTTCTTCCTTCAGCCTGTAAACCCATTTATTCTGCAATGTAGTTTTACCTGCAAACAACCTGACTAAGTCCCAAGTCTGGTTATGCATTAAGGAGTCCATCTCTTCTTCCATGGCTATCTCCCACTTCTTCCTTCTTTCAACCTGCATTGCTTCTTCATAACATTTAGGTTCACCAAAATCAGTCAACAATAAATAATATAATGAAGGAGAGTATCATTCAGGGGGTCTACTTATCCTGGTAGATATTCTAACACCACTTTCAGGTGTTTGAGGTGCCTGTTGCTATTGTGGTGATTTCTGCTGTTGTGGTTGTTGATTATTATTATTTTCAGGCACCTTTACTGTTTCAGTTATCTCATCAAGAACTGTGTATTCCTTGCTTTCTTTTTCCTGTTTCTTTTCCTGCAACTAATTCTTATACAAGACCTTTTCATTGAATATTACATCTCTGCTCCTAATGATTTTGTGATTTTCATAATCATATAAGCGATAACCAAAATCATTAGCACCATATCCAATAAAGGTACATTTCTTTGATTTTTCCTCAAGCTTTGTTCTGTTTTCTTTATTAATATGGACAAAGGCCTCACAACCAAAAGGCTTTAAAAAGAGTAGTTTACCTTTTTACCTGTCCATGCTTCCTCTGGAATACCACCATCCAAGGAACTTGAAGGCCCTCTGTTTATTAGATAAACAACAATATCTACAGCATCTGCCCAAAATTGTAAAGGCAATCTTGCATGCAATCTCATGCACCTTGCACGCTCCACGATTGTTCTGTTCATCCTTTCTGACACACCATTTTCTTGTGGTGTTCTTGGAACTGTCTTCTCTCTACGAATTCCATGCTCTGAACAGTACCTATCAAACTCTTTGCTGCAATATTCACCTCCATTGTATGATCTGAGACACTTCAACTTCTTTCCTGTCTCAATCTCAACCAAAGCTTTCCATTTCTTGAAAGTATCAAATACATCAGATTTATTTTGATTACAATAAATCCAAGTTTTTCTAGTTGCATCATCAACAAATGTAACATAATAGAGAGATCCACCGAGAGATGATACCTGAGCAGGTCCCCATACATTTGTATGCACAAGCTCCAATTTTTCACTCTTCTTTTCTTTCCCAACTCTGAGAAATCTGACTCTCTTTTGTTTTCCATAAATCCAATTTTCACAGAAATCCAAATCAACATTCTTCAAACCTAGCAAAAAATTTCTTGAGTGAAGAATCTTCATCCCCTTCTCACTCATGTGTCCGAGCCTATGATGCCATACTGATGCAGCTGCTCCTTTGGAAGTTAAAGCATTAACAGAGTTAGAAATACCATTGCATTAATACAATGTACCAACCTTTTCGCCTTTTGCTATTACCAGGGCTCCTTTGGTGACCTTCCAAGCTTTGTCTGTCAAAGTTGTCACACAACCTTCACCGCCTAACTACCCTGTTGAAATCAGTTTTTTATTTAGATATGGAACATGCCTTACCTCCTTTAATAGCCATTGATTTCCATTCTGCTGTTTTACAAGAACCTTACCCATTCCAACAATTTTACAAGGTTTATCATCACCCAAATGGACTTGTCCAAAATCTCCTTGAACATAGTCATGAAAATATTTCTTATCAAGTGTGGCATGTTTTGGGGTTCCTATGTTTTGGCACATTTGGAAATACCAAAAGATAAGACAACATCAAACCACTTTGGGGCCCTAGGATCTAGCCCTCCTGAACCCGGAGAGGGATCTCTCCAATAAAACAAAGAATGATATATCTTTGAAAGTTCAAATGAGATGTTAGGCTAGTTATGAAGCACAAAGGGGGTTTTAAATGATTTGGTTGGTTGGTTGCTGGGTTGGTCATGAGATCATATACTGGGAAGGTAATGGGAAGAAAGGAACAAAGTAGCAGGTTGTTTCAGCAAAGAGGATAGGTCAAGAAAGTGACATCCATTGGGCTATGGAGTCATGAAAGGAGAATTAATTCCAAAAACTAGCCAAGGCTTTCAGAGGGCAAGTCGTCTACACTAAAGGATCTTTTTAGATAGATGGTGGGATGGAACATCAATGATTGAAAGTGAAAGAAGGAAAGACACCCAATTTCTGTCTATAGATCAGGTCAGAGGTCATTTAACTCCAGACCTGCTTGGACATACTCAAAGGCAGCTCTCAAAGAAGTCACAAGGGGGAAGCTTATAGATCGGGCCAGAGGTCATTTAACTCCAGGTCAGATTTAGCATGCTCAAAGGGAAAAACAGAGATAATTTTAGCAAATCTAGGGTCCATAGATCAGAGAAGGACTTCGAACCTTTAATTCTTTGACACCATCAAGAATATCCAAGCAACAAACCCTGAATTCATACATCAGCTAGCAGCATATGGAACTGCTACACTGATTAAATTAACAAAATTTACTTTTAGATAGCACATACAACAGAAAACATTGAAAGAAAGGAGAGCAGATACATACGGTAACTAACAAGGGTAAGTCCTATGCCATATTTTTGATGCAATCTAGAATAAGTGAACAACATGAAAAATGCAATAAAACAATGTGATAAGGAAAACATCACCCGTAGTAATAGACCGGGATCCTGTGAAATTTGCTTGATTAATTGATGCAAAACCAGTCACATACACTGAGCTCAATAGCTGTTACAGTCTATACTTTCTCCTCCCAGCCTACTACATACAAACTACTCTGCTACTCCCTCCCAGGATTGTTCTAACAGTCAAACTGAATCCCTCTAACAGCAATCGGCAACAACCAAACAACAACCATTACAATTTGTTCTTGGGGATTCTTATAGGAGAAAAGAATAACAATAGTAGATGATATTCATTAAATGGATCTCATTACGATAGGGGAGAGGTAGGTCGAATTCCCATTCCGCAGAATGGCTCTTCATTAACTGTGTGTACTCTGAAGCATGGTCCAGAAGTCTTGTTAATAACTTCAAGTATGTTCTTCTGAAGAAATCCGACTGTTGGTACTCTGTGGTAGCCTTCTGGAATAAATGACATGGATGGGAAAACTGCAGGTCTCTCCATACCTCCATAACTGCTATCCAGACCGTCTTTGGGAAGCTTCTGTCAGTGAAATACGTTTAAGGGCTCAAGGAGGCATGGAGACTCTGTAGGAAGGTGTCCTTTTGGAGAAACGGTGCTCTGCTGACATTATACACAGATATGGCTTGTTACGTGTGCTTTTGGGTCTCCAGACTGCGTCTTTACCCTTTGAATGCGGGATCAAGCATAAATTACAACAATAATAAGCATTAAACCCTTTAATCCCTGCTGACACGCTGGCTGATGTTGAAAATGGCCTCTCTGTGATATCTTCATAATAAAATAAACCTGTCACAAACTTGGGCAGTGGTGGAGAAATGTTGCGAAGGCCCGTGGAGTGGTGGCGCAACAGTGGGGGAATGGTGAAAAATGCAGTGGAAGTGGAGAAATAATGCATTAGAGAAAACCCAAAGTCTTAAGGTTTTGGAAATTTACAAAGAGAAACGATGAAAACAAGCGAGGCGGAGCCTTTGGATGGTGGGACCGGCTAGGGCGGAGGGCGATTAAACTTAGACGGTTGGATCTCAGGAGGAGATCAAAGGTGGAGGTTTAAAGACGAACCTTTGGGAAGGTCCGATGGAAGAGACATGGGGGAAGACACGATGCAATATGGGTCATTGATCTCAGATGAATGGACGGCTACGATCAGGTCGGGGAATCGCAATCAGGGGAGGCAGCAGGGTGACACAGTGAAAGTTCCGATTGCGATCGGAAGTGGGAGTGCGATTGAGCACTGGCCGTTGGATCTGGGGACTAGATCAACTACTCACATTCAATCGGAGGGAGATGGAGAGGGGCGACGAGGCGTGCAGCGATTACTGCTGGGCCGTTGGATCTACATCGGATGGACGGTTGGGATTCAATCGGGGAATCGTAATTGCAAGGGGAGGGAAGTGGCATCGATTTGAATTTGCGATCACGATTGGAGCAGGAGTGCGATGGCCATCAGATTTAGAAGTGGATCGACAGTGGAGAGGGCCATCAGAGGGTTCATAATCGGGGAGCACAGAGGAGGAAACACGATGCGATGGTGCGATGTGATCAGCGGCAAGCCGTCGGATATGTATGGATCAACGGTGGAGATCGCGGCACGAGGCTTTCAGAACAAACTTCAATTGCATCGGGGAATTTGGTTTAACAAAGGAACGCGCTAGCCCAAAACTTTGCAATTGCGATTAGCGCCCGGGGCCTAAGCGCTTGGTCCTGGGTGCGGGCATATGGGGAAGTGGTTTGAAGGGGTCTGGCTGAAAGGGGCTAAGCCCTAATATAAAGTGAAAAGTGGGTTTTTTGCCCATTTTAATGCAATTTGAGGGTGGGAAAAGATCACAATAGAGGGAATAAGGGGAAAAAAGGCCAAACAAGGGGAACTTGTAGGATTTGAAGGGAATTTTGGGAGGATTTAGAGGGTAAGTGGGGAATTTAGAAGGGGAATACAAAGATGAGAACAAAGGCTTAGAAGGGATGATATAAGGGGAAAAAGGGGGCCTTTTTGGGCATTTCTTCACAAACAGAGAGGCTTTATAACTAGAAACAACAGTAGAGATTTATCAAAGGACAAGGGCATAAGGAGGCTTCAAGGATGATTTTTTTTCAGAGGGAAATGCATTCCTTGAAGGCTCAAAAAAAATTTAGCCCCCTGTTTGCTTGTCAAAAAATTTATAGGGGGCTAACAGCATTGAATGAGGCCCCTAAATCTACTACCCAGGAATCAGTAACATTTTCTAAAGAAAGAATCAAAGCATCTTGTAACACATCACCTGTCACATTTTCTTCATGTTTGTTTTATTGTTGCACATCTCCTTCTTTTCCCTTCCGAGATCTACAATATTTCTTTAGGTGTCCTTTATTTCCGCATTTCTAGCACACTATCCCCGATCTGGACTTGGATCTGCCTTTTCTTGATTTACTGCGATATCTTGAGCTCTTTCCTCTTTCCATTCTCCTTCCCCTAGACTCTGCACTCAAAGTATTACCTGATGTCTCACCGGAGCTTTTTCACCACATTTCCTCGCTAAGGATAGCACCGACAACATCATCAAAATTTAAAGTACTAGATCTACAGAGAGAGTTACTAATGGCCATTACTAAACCATTCCAACTCTTTGGAAATGAGCACAAGAATAACAGAGCTCTAACTTCATCATCAAATTTTACCCCTACAGAACTTAACTGACTGGTAACTGTATTAAAATCATTTAAATGGTATGCAACAGATCTACCTTCCGACATCTTCATATTAAATAGTCGTTTCATAAGAAATACCTTGTTTGAGGCCAAGGGCTTTTCATTTAGTTTCACCAATGTCTACATCTAACCCTCTGTTATTGTTTCCTTCAAAATATTGAAGGCGACTGATGCCACAAGGCACAACCGTACTATTCTAAGTGCCTTTCTATCAAGAATGTTCCATTCCACGTCTTTCATGGCCGCCAACTTCTTTGTTTTTCCACTCAATGGTAGGTACAGGTATTTCTGATACAGATAATCTTCCATCTACATCTTCCACAGCGAGAAGTTTTGGAGGTTAAATTTCTCGACCCTAAACTTACCATCTTCTACCATTGCTCCCACTCGAACCAGGAACCCTTCTTTCCTGCGAGTTTATCAATCAAATATACCTTTGGCTCTAATACCAGTTGTTAGAAAATTATATATTACAGAGCAATGAAACACATAAAATATGCGAAAAATACAAGCACACAAAACACATAAAAGCAAAGAGACAAAGATATACGTGGTTCACCCAGTTTGGGCTACGTCCACCCCGAACAGCCAGTCCTTCCTTTCTATTATCCAGCAAAATAAAGAGACAAAACCTACAGCAGATCCAATGTAATATCCTTTGTTCTCTCTCACAGTCTCCCTATCAGTTTCCCACTCAGAGAATACACATATATTACACAGCCGCAATACAATACCCTCATACAAAGAGAGGGGTTGCCTTCTAGGGAAAAAAAACCCTAAACTAAACATAACTTCTACTTTCAGATCATCCACCTAATGAACAACCTAGAATGACTAGAAATTACTATACTTTTACAAGGAACTTTTACATCTATTTTTAGCTTCAGGGGCGCTACCCTGAAACCCCCTCCGGAGGACTGCTGGCCCTCGGACCCCCCAGCTGGGGGGTCAGCCCCCCTAGACCCCGCGGGGGGGACAAGTCCCCCCTGCTGCAAGGGTGTACAGTTTTCCTGGGGTATACATCTAGCTAAAACAAGGATCTCTGAATCAAGATGAAAATCAGACTCCACACCCAACAATTAGTCCATATTTCACCAAAGACTTTTATATCTTTTCTTTTGCATAAGACCATACAATACCTGCAGTATTACTTCAAAAGAATGATTTGGGGAAAGAAAAACCAATATCCTTTTTTAGTAGGGCCTTAAGATATGCTCTTCTCAAATATAACATCGTGGAGAAGCAAGCCTTAGCATTAGTGAAAGAATTAAAATACTTTAGAGTCTACACTTTACACTCTCACATAATTGCTTTTGTTCCACATACTGTTGTCAAGGATATTCTAAGTCAAGACCCTGATGGTAAAAGGGGAAAATGGATTGCCACTATTCATGAATATGACTTAGAAATCAGGCCCACTAAACTGATTAAAGTGCAGGGATTAGCAAAACTCATGGCTGAGTTGAACTTCCAAGCACTAGATATGAATATGGTGGATGTGTTGGAAGAAACAGAAGAATTCACTGCCCCTTTCATTGAAGAAACATTTCTGAATTCTCCTTGGTATGCTGACATCATTTATGTACTTTTATATTTAAATAGCCCCCCTTCTTTGTCCAAAACTAAAGCTAGATTTATGAAACAAAAATATTTAAATTTATTGCATATTAGATGGGGTATTATATTAGAAAAATGTTGTTGGAATTTTTCTTAAATGTTTACTTGAGGATGTTGCAGGAAAAATCATGCATGAGTTGCATGAAGGAGAATGCGGAGGACACCTCTACTGGAAGACCACAACAAACAAAATCCTCAGATCTGGTCACTATTGGCCCACCCTTTTCTCATATACTCAGAAGTTAGTCATGTCTTGCCATAAGTGTCAAATTTTTTATGGCAAAAGAAAACTCCTTCCCTTACCATTACATCCCATCAGTGTTGAGGCACCCTTTCAACAATGGGGCTTGGACTTCATTGGGGAAATTCACCCACCTTCATCAGCCCAGCATAAATGGATCCTCACTTCCACTGACTACTTTACCAAGTGGATAGAAGCCATACCATCTAGGAATGCTACTGACTCTGTCATTATCAAGTTCCTTGAAACAAACATCCTATCCAGATTTGGTTGTCCTAGAAAAATCATAACAGACAATTCTGTTGCCTTCAAGTCTAAAAGAATGGTTAATTTCTATTACAAATACCACATCACTGTTTGTGCTCAACCTAGTCTCCTAAATTGAGTTCATTTAATTGTCAACCAGGGTTGGTAAACTGCTGAAGTGAGGTGCACTGTATGTGCCTAGGTGTTTTTTTCTTACTGCGTTGTGTTTAGTGTTTTATGATGTTTTTGGTCTTTTGATGGTTTTATGTTCACAAGAAAAAGAACTAAATGCTGGTGGAAAGAAGCTACTGGTTAAAAACAGAGTGAAGCCTAATTTGTTGATGACAAATGACAAATGCAAATACTGAGATAGAACCAAACCTAAACTATGACTTAGCAAAAATACAAAGCTTGATAATGACTTCAAGAAAATGAATCACAACATGAACTTAACTTGTCCAATCCATTCATTAAGGATATTTTGGAAGAGCTTGAGGAATGGGAAGCTAAGTGTAAAAATTCTCCTAACTAAACAATTAAACAATCAACTTGTAATGATACAACATCTCATCCATGATTAAAGGTTTGTGAAACATATCTGGAAAAGAACATTTGTAACATCAAAAGATCTCTACTCTAAAACTAGTTCCTAATTCTATTCTGCAACTTAGTTTAACACCACTACACCTTACTCACAAGTTATAGATTTATTTTTAGAATAGTCTTTTGAGGAAAGACTTTGTTTGTGAAATGGTAAAAAGGTTGCAAAAGTACTCCAGGCCTTGGACTGATACTGTCTTCTGTCCAGATGATTATGAGTTAATTATAGGTTTGGAACAAAAGAGGTTTTGTAAATAATGAAGGCCGTGGTATTTAAGTTTAACAACTAATGTAATTTAATATGCAATGGATGACAACTAAATGTGGAATGTAAATACAGTGAGCTAAGCTAGAACTGAACTAGAGTGCTACCAGTCTACAATAAACAGTGCTAAACTAACAAGCCATTATCAAACTTAAAACGAAATAACAGAGCATGAATTGAATGCAATTTGACTCTGGAGTGCCCTAACTAAGTTATCATGCAATTAATCTATGGGATTCTAGAGCCTATTTTGTCCATCATGAATGGTGTTTTGGAAGAGCTTCTTAGAACAATCCTGGCTGTACAATTCAATGCAAATGAAAACATGAAAATTGAAAGCAATTACAATTAAAAACTAAGACATCATAGCTATTTCCTACCCATTGTTATGATGTTTTGGAAGAGCGTTTTAAGAGTAAGATCAGCTATGCTACTTAGTGTAAACAAGCAAATGAAACCTTCAGTATCACAGTCATGCCTTAGCCATCATAATGATTTTTTGGAAGAGTTTGCTAGAATAAGTTCAACTGTGATAATGAACAAAAGAAATTGCAATTAAAATCTATAACACTACAGCTATTTCTCATTCATTATCATGATCTTTTGGAAGAGTTTCTTAGAACAAGTATAGCTATAGTGACTAATGAAATTAACTATGAACTCAAACTTCAAAAACATGAAAAAAAACTAAGATACTTATCTAAATTGCGAAAGTAAAGCCATTCAGGAGGCAGGGGCCCTCTACCACCAGACGAAATCTAACTCAAAATCAACTCAACGCGTTCAAAGCAATGTTGTCTTCTTCATTAAAGGAAAATAACTTGAAACAGAGTATTCTAGGTCTTTAGAAATATAGCAGTCAATCCATGAAATCTAATCAAAATCTAGAGCTAGTCTCTCGATTTCCCAAGTGCATTTATAACAAATCTTCATAACAGAACTTGCAAAAATATGGGGATCATTGTCTTTTCATATCAAAATTGTACTAGAAATCTAAATATGGCAGCGTAAAGGGAAAAAGGACATCTGTACTGTCCTATTCCTATTAGGAGTCTGCCTCCTTGAATGAGTTCCCACGTACCAAAACCACGTCCAGAATTCGGTTCATTCCTCATGGTGAGCAACAAACGTTGAGGACATGATGTGGAATATACCCATGTGTGGATTTTCCTGTGAGGATACCTGGAACATGCTTGAACATGAAGACAGCTGTAGAATTGGCGGTTAGCTACGGAATGTCTACATTCTGTAGCTACTTTCGGTTCAAAATGAATTACAATGACAAAATCACAAAACTTAGCAAGTTAGCCATGTTATTCATTCTAAAAGTAATTTTAACTAATTTCATTGATCATTTGGGCCTGGGATAAAAATGGACAAAGGAAAATGGAGTGAAGTAAGATGAAATAAAGAATAATCTTGGGGCTCAACATACCCCCACTGCTGACTTCTTGCATGTCCTCATGCAACTTATTCCATAAACTCAGAGACTTCTGCAAGAACATCTAACCCTCTTCTTCTTATTTTCCTGGAAGTTAAAGGTCTTCTGGGTTTCCTGATGACTAACTTGAACCTTAAACTGGTAAGTGCCCTAATTAACTTCTTGCTCTTATTTTTCAACTTTTCATTAGCCTTTTCCACTTTGTCCATTTGTAGAGATAAGGTTGAGTTCATATTGGTTTTGAGTTTGACTTGTTCCTTCAGAATATCATTCTCATTTCTGATATGTCTATTAAGTACTTCCATCTCATACCTATCTCTTCTTAACACATCTATTTCGGACAGTGGAGGACTAGGGGTTCTCTCTCTACTCTCTGAAGCTTTCCTTTCCAATGTTTCAACATAGTCATAAACTTCTTGCTGTGCAGGGTCAGTTTCAGGGGTTTCTTCATCAAAATCTTCTTCAACATCTTCTTCAATAGGTGTTTCCTCATCTTCTATGTTTATCACCCCGATTTGTTTGATCTGTGTTTTCGTTAGTTTCCCCCTGATTCTATGGCTTCTTCTTGGCTGGGATGATCCCTCTCCTTTTTCTGTGGAAAATTTTCTGATTACCCTCTCTTCCTTAAGTTGTCTCTTAATCTGAGTCAATTTGTTAGAGATTGTCTCTTCACTGCTTTCTTGAATTTATTTATCAGTTTCAATTTATAGGCTCTCCATCTTCTACTTCTCTTTGTAGGCTGATGTTCAAGTGAAGGCTCTTTTGGTTCCTCAAAGTGATTCCTCACCAAGAAATTATCCCAAGTATCTTTTGTTTTGGCTAAATGGTATTCAATTAAAATCTTAACCAAGCCATGATGGTATAGAGTTGTTTCTAGGAATTGGACTCTCCTCTGAACACTTGAAACCATCTTTTTTAAAATTTGAAGCAAAAAATAGGGCAAATTAAGCTCTTCTTCCAGAAAATGCATTATCAACCTAATATGGTAAACATAAAAAGTACCATATCTACTTTCACAAGTGATAAATTTTTGTAGAATAAGCAATATGTTTCTCCATTTATTTTTTTAATGCAGAGCTTGGAATTCCCTTTTTAAACAAAGTGACATCCATACCTGGTGATTTGAGGATCCTCTTCCATGATTCATTATGAAATTCTCTGTTCTTAAACCATCTTTCTCCATGTCTAAGCAATCCTATTGCTTCTGCAATAAAAACCTCTGTGACAGTGAATTTAACATCTCCAACTTCAACCTCGGCTCCTTTGAATGACCTTGCAAATGTTTTAGTAACTTCTTTGTGGAAGCCATTAAATTTCTCAAGGAATTGAAGCCATCCTGCTTGTTGCAACATTTCTCTGCTTTGAGGGTATCCTTCCAAGTATTTTGTGCCCACTGGTTCAGTTCTCACAATGAGGCCCATAATTTCTTCTTCAATCTTCAGATTAGTACTCTTTCTGCTCTCGGAGACAATGACTTCAACCCTCAAATTAATACTCCTTTGCTTCACGGTGATAGTGCTTCAATTTTCAAACTGATATACCTCTGTTCCACGGTGACAATGGCTTCAAATTTCACACTGATATACCTCTACTCATGGTGATAGTGGCTTCAAATTTAAAACTGATATACCTCTGCTTACGGTGATAGTGGCTTTAACTTTCAAAATGATATACCTCTGCTCCACGGTGACAATGGCTTCAGCTTTCAAAATAAGATACCTCTGCTCATGGTGACAGAGATACCTCTGTTTAACAGAATGAAATGATGAAGGGTTGGATATGGAATGGAGTAATAGGAAGTGGTTACAGAACGAGTTAATGAAGTGAGGTGAAGAAAACAAATCAATGAGTGAAAATACCGCGGAGATATTTTACAACGGTTTCAAAAATCATCATTAAATGATTTGGCTGGGTGACGTGAGAAAATCAATTACTTCAGCATTTTAACCGCTTAAATAATGATCGGGTATAGGATTTGAAATGAAAGATGTTTATCCAAAGTTTTGCAGAGGGTATATTTGGCATGATCAATAAAAATAATCAAAACAACTTTTCAAATGATTCGTAACTAAAACTATACTAAAGTTTTTATGATATGCCATTATAATCAGAACTTTTTACCTTTGCTTTTCATCTACTTTTTGTGGTCTTTGTATACTTTGTTCTCCTCTGGAAACCATTATTTTGTGAGTCTTCATAATCCTTCTTAACTTTTCTTGTTCATGGATATACTGGATCATTTTGTTGCAATTAAAATGTCTGTTGATCAGTTTCTTCAGGATCTGTAGCTGTGGAATGATTGCATGGCTGCAAAAAGTCTGATTAGCTGCAGAATGTCTGTTTAGCTGCAGAATGTACATGTAGAGAATTTTAATCATGGAATGGAGTGGTTTGGAATATAAGTGGAATATTATATGGAATGAGTGAAGATAAATGATGAAATATGGTATAATGGGATATGTATGAAGTGAATGATGGAGTGGGATGGATTATAATTTATGAAATGGAGTGGAAGAATATAGGAAATGGCCTGCAATCCATGACATGTGTTATTCATTTGCAGAAAAACATCAAAATTTTAAATTTTGATATGGAAATGAGGTGGATGAAGTATGGAATGAGATGAATGAAATATGGAATGAAGTGAAGTATGAATGAATGAAATGGAGTATGGATGGATAAGTAAATGGAATGAAATGAAATGAGATGGATCATAAGTGCAATGGATCTAAACTTATGATTTTGTAACAGCTGCTTGCAAAAACAAAATGGAAAAGTTAGAGTGTCAGAAAGACTATGATTTTCACCCTATCTTTTCTGTATAAACATGCCAATCAGTGATTGGTTTTCATGTCTATACTTTATTTATTTATTTATTTATTTATTTCAAAGCAATGCTTCAGAAAATTCAATCAAGTTGATGACGAAGAAATATTCTTCTTCATTAAATTCACATCACTGTTTTCCTGGAACTTCTTGACAAATTCTTCTCTTGAGAGTGGTTTGTGATACAGCTTCAATCTATGACCATTCACAAGAAAAGTGACCTCTTATTCATCTATTGTCCTGATTTTTACTGCTCCATTGTCAAAAATTTCAACAATTTCATATGGCCCGAGCCAATGTGTTTGAAATTTACCTTGAAAATCCTTGAATTTTGAATCAAACAAGAGAGCCCAGTCTCCTTCTTTGAATTTCTTCTCTTTGATGTACTTTTCATGCCATCTAGTCCTTTTCTATTGGACTAGACTTTTTTTCTGAACTGCATCCTGTCTGATCTCATCCAATTCATTAATCTGCTCCAATCTATGCTTTTGTGCCTCCGTTAAATCAAGTCCTAGCTGAACTGCCATTTTGAAAGTTTTAATCTGGAACTCTATGGGAAACAAAACTTGCTTTCCATAAACAAGTTCATAAGGAGTATGGCCTGTTGTGTTTCTCCATATAGTTCTATAGGCCCACAAGGCTTCAGGAAGCCTATCTACCCAATCTCTTCTATGTAAATGAACAGTCTTTGTTAGGATTCCTTCAATGACCTTATTAGTAGATTCCACTTGACCATTTTCTTGTATATGATAAGGAGTAGATTTTCTATACCTGATTTTGTATCTCTCCATCATTTTTTCCACTAGCCTTGATGTAAATTGAGCTCCTTGATCTATAACAATTTCCCTTGGGACACCAAAACGAGTAAAAATATCCTCAAAAAGAAAAGTAACTACGGATGCTTCATTAGCAAAAAGTAATGGCTTGGCCTCTACCCATTTGGTAACATAATCAGTGCAAACTAATATATATCTCTTTTGTCTTGATGGAGGACTAATAGGTCCTACAAAATCTAAAGCCCATTTTTCAAAAGGTTCAATATGTACCTGAGGTTATAATGGCATCTCACCTAAAGGAGAAGGTTTCCCTACCCTTTGGCAACTGTCACACCTTTTGACATACTCTTTAGCATCTTTAAACAAGGATGGCCAATAATATCCTAAGTGAAGGATCTTATAAGTTGTCCTCTTATCAGCAAAGTGTCCGCCACAAGGTTCATCATGACATGCTTTGATCCTAATGATCAAATCTGGACCTGTCTTGTACAACTCATTAGCAACCCATGAATATTTTGCACTGTCATAAATGATTTTTGTTTTATCTCTTGCATTCATTATTGAAGGAAATTTTCTTGAAACTAAATAATTAGCAATGTCAGCAAACCAAGGAGTTTGAGTAGAAATTGCAAAAAGATATTCATCAGGAAATTGATCTTCAACTGGAGTGTCATCTTTGATGTTTTGGAGTCTAGATAGGAAATAAGCTACTGTGTTTTGTTTTCCAGACCTATTTAGAATGGTAATGTTGAATTCTTGTAAAAGAAATAACCATCTTATGACTCTACCATTAGTAATTGATTTGTTCATTAAGTATCTAATTTCAGAATGATCAGTGTGAACAAAAGTTTAATAGCCTGTTATATAATGTCTGAATTTGTTTATGGCATGAACAACAGCTAAAAATTCCTTTTCAGTTACAGTATAGTTTAACTCTGCAGGAGTCAAATTTTTATTGGTATAGTAGATGGCATAAGGAATCAGGTCTTTTTGTCCCAATACTGCTCCTAGAGCTGTATTAGAGGCATCTGTTGAGATATGAAAATGTAACTTCCAGTTAGGTCCCCTTAAAATAGGTGCTTCAGAAATTTTTGTTTTCAGGGTTTCAAAGGCTAACTGCCAATCAAAATTCCATGTGAATTCACAATCTTTGGTAAGTAATTTGAAGAGTGGAGATGCTATCTTGGTGAAGTTTTCTATAAACCTCCGATAATATCCTGTAAATCCTAGAAAACTCCTAACATCTTTTTGACAACTTGGAATAGATAAGTTAGAGATGACTTCAACTTTTGACTCATCAACTCTAATCCCATCCCTTGAAATATGATGCCCTAAAACAATACCTTCAGTAAACATCATGAAAAATTTCTCATGACTAAGTGAAATATTTGCTTCTTGACATCTCTTTAAAAAAATTTCCAAGTTTGCTAAGGCTTCTTCAAATGTGTTTCCATAAACTGTGAAATCATCCATATATACCTCTACACAATCATGTATTAGATCTAAAAAAATTCCTAATACTGCCCTTTGGAATGTTGCAGGTGCATTGCATAATCCAAATGGCAATACTCGGTAAGCATAGGTACCCCAAGGACAGGTAAATGTGTTTTTGTCTTGATCTTCAAGTGCTACTTGGATTTGGTTGTAACCACTAAACCCATCTAGGAATGAGAAGTACTTTTTTCCAGCTAATGTATCTAACACTTGATCTATGAAAGGTAAAGGAAAATGGTCTTTAAGAGTAGCTTTGTTTAGTTCTCGGTAGTCAACACATACCCTCCATTTACCATTTTTCTTTGGCACAATTACCAAAGGAGAAACCCACTGACTATCTGAAATGGGATAGATGAAGTTGACATTTAGCAATTTTTGCAATTCTTCTTTAACAATCTCCCTAAGATTTGGATTCATCCGTCTTTGAGGTTGTCTGATTGGTTTACAATTTTCCTCTATATAGATGTGATGAGTGCAAGTCTTGGGGCTTATCCCTTTCATGTCAGTGTACTCCCATGCATATGCAGAAGAATGTCTCTGTAATATCTTGACTAACTCTTCTTGTTTAGATTTTTCTAGGTTCTTGTTTATGTTCAAAGTTTTGCCTGGAAATATCTCACTTGTAGAGCTGCCAAATTTATCCATAGAATGAAGAGACATCTGTCTTGATGACAAAAACTCAATGTTGGATCCCTCTTGAAATGGTTCATGTTTTTATTTTGAAGAGGATTCAAAGTTTTCTAGAGTATTCAGAATTTGATTATCTTCACTAATTTCTGAAATTGTGAAGAGAGGTTGTAAGTCTTCTTCATCCTCTATCCATTGAGTATCATCTAAATCTGTAATTGTCCTGGGTTTGGAGGATAAGTGAATTTCTGGTTGAACTACTATAACGTGTACATATCCACAGTTCACAACTAATGAAAGCTTGTCAATTTCCTTAGCTAACCAAAGGTCTTCTTTAGTATGGGGATGGCCTCCTAGATTATTCTTGGGTGTTAGGATCATGAAATCCACAGGGTACTCCCAAGAGTCTAGGGACACTGGAATGTCTTCTGTTACCCCATGAGTTTGATCATAGATGCAGCACACTGAATGCAATAATGTGATTATTAAAGAGAAGATTAAATTCAGTTCTATCTAGTTGTACTCACATGATATTGATTGCTGCTCCTAAATCAATGAGTGTGTTTTGTATTTCATTCGTGATATTTGAATTTTAACATTTGATTTTCTGGGTCTAGATGCTTTGGGAATAGCAATCTTACCCATCATAATATACACTCTTTTCCTGTAGTTGAATTTTCTTTGTCTCTCTTATTCTTTTTCTTGTTTTTCTTCATGCTACGACTCCTTTATTGTTTTGGCTAAAATTGGAATTTCCTTGATGGCTTGTAATAATGGAATATTAATGCAAACATTTCTCAGCTCATCTAGGAAATCATAATTAGGCACCATAATTTGTTTTCTACACCTCTATCAATTTGTAATCTTTCTGGAAAGGGAGGTATAGAAGTAGATGTTGATGGCTGCTCTAATATAGGAGTTGAAATTCTTGGTTCTTTTTTCTTTGATTTTTCAATGTTTGGGTCCTGAAAAGATGTATCTTCTTCAAGACTTTTATTCACCGATAGAGAATCTTCCTCAGAGTTATCTTGTTCTTGGATGATCACAGAAGGTTTCCTCTTTTCAAGTATTCTTCCAGACCTAAGTTGAACATCACTAAGGTCTAAAGGAGTAATTAAATAAGTTGGAAACTGTTAGCCTTCTATCATGTATCTGTTCTGAGGATTTTTATTATTGGGGTTTGGTATGGGTTGAGCAGGCAACTGATTTGATTTTTGAGGAAATGGTAATGGAAGTGGTTGATTTTGATGTGGTAGGTTCTGATGATGTTGTTGAGGATTTTGTTGAAAATTTTGTTGAGGATTTTGAGGATAAAAATGTGGGTATGGTGGATAGGATGGTGGATAATGATAGTACCGAGAGTATCTTCCATAGGGATTTTGTGCTCCTTGTGCCCAAGCTTGAGATTGATTTTGAAATTGAGGCCAAGGTTGCTGCCAAGAATTCCAAGTTGGAGGTTGGTTATACATTTGATCATGGAATCCTTGTGTTTGAGGTCCTTGCCAAGGCCTTATAGAGACAAAATTGAGAGATTCTGTGGAATCTATAGGAGTTTCCTCTTGAAAGACAGCTTTGAGACCAGGAAGAGAAGGACAATTCTTGGTCTCATGTTTTTCAGAACAAATGACACAGGTCTCTACAACTTTTACATCCAAAGGGCACTCTCTCAAGGCATGTTTCTTTCTACATTTGGGACAAAAGATTGCCAAGGCATCAGATTCAACTTTTTGCTTGTTTTGTATCTTAAGGGTGTCTATTTGTTCACTAAGACTCCCTAAGATGTCAGATTTAAAATCATCAAGCATATGTCCTATTTCTGATCTACTTACTGTCCCAGAAGTAGACTTACTTGCCCTTGCAAGAGCGGGATCTCTTGGACCTTTGACAGTTTTAGATTTCCCTCTTGAAAGGTTGATACATAACTCAGATATTTCAGGTAATGTGAGCTGTGATATATCCCCTTTTCCCATCATGTTAAGGATATCCAACCATTCATCCCTAATTTTTTTCAACAAAAGAGCTTTTAAGGTGTCTTGATCTAAGTTTTCCATTTTTTCTCTTTTGATGTTGTAATGAAATATCTCCAACAAATCTTCCAAATTTTCATCTTCTTTTTGTAACATCTTAAACACTTCTTCCTTATGATTGACCAGCATACAATAATCCAAATACCTCTCTAGAAATGCTTGTTTCATGTCTTCCCATGTCCTAATAGAACGGTTGATCAAAATCATAAACCACTTCAACGCTGCTCCTTTCAATGTTGAAGGAAATAGTTTGAGTTTTTTAGCATCTTGTAAGTAGTCATAAGTTCTACACAGGACTTCAAATTCAAATAGGAAGGTTTCAGGATCTTTAGTTTTAAGTTCATAGAAGTTTGGAAGAACAGAGGGTGAAATGTTTTTCATGGTTGTATTGGTTTCTTCATCTATTATAGGAAACCCAAAAGAGCTTCCTATTTCTCTTCTACCTCTTCCTCCTTCTACACCTCTACCTCCTTCTCCTCTACCTCTACCTCTACCCTCTCCAAATAATTTGTGTTCTCCATTAAAGACTCCTCCTTCCCCTTCCTCTGCCATGATTAATTCTCCTGTGAAAGTGGAAAAGTTTGTGTCCCTAACAGGAGTCTTTGGATCTTCTTCTAAGGCAGGTTCAGTGGATGAAGTGAAAGGTCTCTCTAATGGAATATCTGATCTTAGGTCTTCTAGAAGTCTAGGATCATTGATGGATGGAATGTGGGTCTGAGTTGAAGGTGTACTAGCTCTTGGTCTAGGTTAAACAAGTGGTGTTCTAGGAATCAAACTTCTGTTTCTGCTGTTTATGAATCTACCCCTTGAGTCTCTCTCTCTACGCATATAATTTTTTTTGGGAGTTAAGAAACAAAGGTTACCTAGTTTTCACTTCCCCGGCAACGGCACCAAAATGTTTGTGCTCAACCTAGTCTCCTAAATTGAGTTCATTTAATTGTCAACCAGGGTTGGTAAACTGCTGAAGTGAGGTGCACTGTATGTGCCTAGGTGTTTTTTTCTTACTGCGTTGTGTTTAGTGTTTTATGATGTTTTTGGTCTTTTGATGGTTTTATGTTTACAAGGAAAATAACTAAATGCTGGTGGAAAGAACCTACTGGTTAAAAACTGAGTGAAGCCTAATTTGTTAATGACAAATGACAAATGCAAATACTGAGACAGAACCAAACCTAAACTATGACTTAGCAAAAATACAAAGCTTGATAATGAATTCAAGAAAATGAATCACAACATGAATTTAACTTGTCCAAACCATTCATTAAGGATATTTTGGAAGAGCTTGAGGAATGGGCAGCTAAGTGTAAAAATTCTCCTAATTAAACAATTAAACAATCAACTTGTAATGATACAACATCTCATCCATGATTAAAGGTTTGTGAAACATATCTGGAAAAGAACATTTTTAACATGAAAAGATCTCTACTCTAAAACTAGCTCCTAATTCTATTCTGCAACTTAGTTTAACACCACTAAACTTCACTCAAAGGTTATAGATTTTTAGAATAGTCTTTTGAGGAAAGTTTTGTTTGTGAAATAAAAAAAAGGTTGCAGAAGTACTCCAGGCCTTGGACTGTTACTATCTTCTGTCCAGATGATTATGAGTTAATTATAGATTTGGAACAAAAGAGTTTTTGTAAATAATGAAGGCCGTGGTGTTTAAGTTTAACAACTAATGTAATTTAATATGCAATGGATGACAACTAAATGTGGAATGTAAATATAGTGAGCTAAGTTAGAACTAAACTAAAGTGCTATCAGTCTACAATAAACAGTGCTAAACTAACAAGCCATTATCAAACTTAAAACGAAATAACAATGCATGAATTGAATGCAATTTGACTCCGGAGTGCCCTAACTAAGTTATCATGCAATTAATATATGGGATTCTACAGCCTATTTTGTCCATCCTGAATGGTTTTTTGGAAGAGCTTCTTAGAAAAATCATGGCTGTACAATTCAATGCAAATGAAAACATGAAAATTGAAAGCAATTTCAATTAAAAACTATGATACATGAAAATTGAAAGCAATTTCAATTAAAAACTAAGATATCATAGCTATTTCCTACCCATTGTTATGATGTTTTGGAAGAGCATTTTAAGAGTAATATCATCTATGCTACTTAGTGTAAACAAGCAACTGAACCCTTCAGTATCACAGTCATGCCTTAGCCATCATAATGATTTTTTGGAAGAGTTTGCTAGAATAAGTTCAACTGTGATAATGAACAAAAGAAAATGCAATTAAAATCTATAACACTACAACCATTTCTCATTCATTATCATGATCTTTTGGAAGAGTTTCTTATAAAAAGTATAGCTATAGTGACTAATGAAATTAAATATGAACTCAAACTTCAAAAATGTGAAAACAAATGAAGATACTTATCTAAATTACGAAAGTAAAGCCGTTCAGGAGGCAGGGGCCCTCTACCACCAAACGGAATCTAACTCAAAATCAACTCAACGCGTTCAAAGCAATGTTGTATTCTTCATTAAAGGAAAATAACTTGAAACAAAGTATTCTCGGTCTTCAGAAATATAGCAGTCCATCCATGAAATCTAATCAAAATCTAGAGCTAGTCTCTCGGTTTCCCGAGTGCATTTATAACAAATATTCATAACAGAACTTGCAACAATACGGGGATCATTGTCTTTTCATATCAAAATCATACTAGAACTCTGAAGATGGCAGCGTAAAGGGAAAAAGGACATATGGACTTTCCTAGTCCTATTAGGAGCTGCCTCCTTGAATGAGTTCCCACATACCAAAACCACATCCAGAATTCAGTTCATTCTTCATGGTGAGCAACAAACGTTGAGGACATGATGTGGCATATACCCATGTGTGGCTTTTCCTGTGAGGATACCTGGAACATGCTTGAACATGAAGACAGCTGCAGAATTGGCGGTTAGCTACGGAATGTTTGCATTATGTAGCTAGTTTCGGTTCAAAATGCATTACAATGACAAAATCACAAAACTTATCAAGTTAGCCATGTTATTCATTCTAAAAGTAATTTTAACTAATTTCATTGATCATTTGGGCCTGGGATAACAATGGAAAAAGGAAAATGGAGTGAAGTAAGATGAAAGAAAGAACAATCTTGGGGCTCAACAATCACCTTGGGCCACTCTACTTCCTACTATCCCCAAGGAAATGGATTAGCTGAATCCTCCAACAAAAGCCTCATAAATATCATGAAAAATTTGTTGGAGAAGAATCAGAAATCATGGCACAGTAAGCTGGTTCATGCCTTATGGGCTGATAGATTAACTACTAAGATGTCAATAAATATGTCCCCCTATCAGTTGGTTTATGGCATGGATGCGGTCTTCCCAACATCATTAGGAGTTCCAGTCATGAAACTCCTTCAAGAAGTGAAAATTGAAGAAAATGATATGCAGAGAAGAATCAACCAAACAATTCATTTACAACAGTCCAGATAGGAAGTTTATGAAATAACACAACTAGTCCAAGAAAATATCAAGAAAATATTTGATAAAAGGACTAAGGCAAACAATTTCCAAGTTGGAAATGTGGTTCTTAAATGGGATTCAAGAAGAGAAGAGAAGGGAAAACATGGAAAGTTTGAGAACTTGTGGAAAGGACCTTGTTAGTTCCTAAACCCACCTTAGGCTGAAATAAGGCAGAAGAAGGACAACACCAAACCACGCTCAGCCTCGTAGCTAGCCCTACGAGGACAGGAGAGGGCTCTCTCTGGGTCAATCTCAATAAAAATATTCAAAGGGGCTTGAGATGAAGATAACAACAACTGATATTAGGCTAGATAAACAAATAGGAGGGTTTGATTTTGATTTTTAGGGGTTTTTTTTGGAAAAAGGGAAAAACAATTTTGGGCTTGGGGATGAGGCCAAATTCTTGCAGAGTTCAAGTTGGGGCGAGGTAGGCAGCAGCTTTGATGTCTTAGATCAAATTAATGGATTTAAAATACTGTTGAGGTGCTAAAGAGGGCAATAGAGTGCAAGGATCCTCTTCAAACTGACAAAAAACATGTAAAACTAAACAAAAGTTTAAGGCAGAGCACCAGCAAACTAATGAATTCTACCTCAATTACTCATTTGTTTAATTCAGAAGCAAAGAGAAGGGAAATGGAATACATATAAAATTAATGAAACTTACAATAAAATGGAGAAAAACATCATCAAAACTCAAAAGCCACAAGGATCCCAACAAGTGCTGCAAAACTCTGGTCTTTCCTTTGCCAAAAACTGAAAATGGATGTACAATGTGGTGCCAACATTTTCCCAAGTATCCAACCCTGAAAATGACTGATGAATTACATTATATAGACCATCCTAACCCATTTCCATGCCTCTAGGGGTCGAGCTCATCATTCTAGGAGTTGTTTCAACTATTTTCTTAAAAATAGAATCAGTTACATTAAACTTGGGCCGAATTTCTGAAAATAGGTGTTGAATATGAACTCGTATCTCCTAAAAAATAGCACATGTTACAACACTAAAAGAGGTTTTTGTAGATAAGGTCATGTTGGAGAAAAATATCTCTCAAATTGTGGAAATTCGTTTCCAGTTGCTCGCTATCTGTTCCACAAAATCATCTCTAAAACAGAAAATCATTAAAAATTTAAATCTGTGAAAATGAGCTGTAAATATCTAGTCACATATCCCAATTCGTGACACCTTTGAATAAACTGAAAGAGGTTTTTGTTATATGGCTTGTGGTTAACAAAAAAAGCCTTGGGTTTTTCAAAATTACTTTCCATATGCTGTAAAATGGCCTCGCACTAAAATGACTAAAACAGTAAAAAATGTGAAAATTTTGCTTTGTTTTAATGTAGGCTCCAAATATCATTGTATATCTCCCACATAGTAGCACCTGTGTATAAACTGAAGGAGGTTTTTGTTATTTGGTATGTTATGAACAAAAAAATCTTTCACTTTTGAAAAATTCCTTACCATTATTTCACAAACTGATTTTGTGCTAAACTTGTCATTGTGTGCAGCAACTGACCTCATAACCAAGAATCACTCATTCATTTATTTCATATCTTCTAATCCAGGAGCCGGTTATGGGAGTGTGATATACCGTTGGAAAGTTTTTTCTGAGATTCTTCTGATGGAAACAATTGTGACATGTTTTGTGCTAAAAATAATGTGCAAAACATCTAACAAAACCAGACATAGTAAGAGCTCATGTTGATCTCTTGTGACAGGCTGTGAAGACTAGAACTAACATCGGCTCCAATGGGGATGGTAGCTCCTTGGAGGTGCCAAGAACAACAGATATTTGGGAGAGCAGACAAGTGCCTTCATCCATTTGTTAATGGAGTTAAAAACTTCAAACCCAAAACAACTCATACCAATCCAAAACATATACATACTGCAATATGTACATAAACCAATACCAGAAGCTGAACTGCTGCTTTGGGCAGCTTATTTATGCACAAAACTACCCTAATTTTCTGAAAAACCAATAGATCAAGTAACGTTGTAATTCCATATCAACCAATCAAGTAACTGTGACAAGGATGCTGCTTGAGAGTGCTTCAACCAGGACACAAATGCAATTTCTGGTAGCCATACATGCACATAATGAGTATGGTTATGTAAAAGACAATTTGATCTATCATTCAAAATGAAAAAAATTTCAATGTACGTTGCAATAGGATCACAAAAGCTAGACTCTATTTGCTGCCCCAACTCCGCAATACATACTTCCAGCTGCACACTGTCAATGCAAACATCCACAGGCAGCTCTATTGTTTCTTGTTTTGAAGGAGGGAGAGTTTCCAAGAACTTTTTGAGATCTCAGAATTCATTTGATTGGATCTGATCATTTAAATACTGAATCTCCTCCTCAAATATTTCAACAAGTAACTCACAGAAACAAGCTTTAGCTTCAGGATGAAACTTCAGGGATTTCAAACATTGAAGCACGACAATGAAAAATGCTTCATCAATTTCAAAATCCACTAACTGATCTCTAACTTCTTTTAAAACTTCACAAAGCGCAGGGTTTTCCACATACCCTACCATTTCATGAATGGATCAGCGAGCACTGGAATCTCTGGATCGAGTTGGAGTCGCTAGGTGAATGTTTCAGCCTTCATATGTCTAATCATTTTCCACCATCAACAATCAGATCTGAACTTGATACATGTACTAGGGCAAGAAAATCTACAAGTCGAGTGTCACATTCACAAGCTAGACTGGAGATTGACTGAAGCAACATTTATCTACTTCGCTGATGCATAACAAAAGCATTTCGAAGGCTACCTGGCGTGAATTCAGGCTCCGTCTGTAGCTTATGAAAAAAATAACACCAACAAGCAAACCATTTTCTTCCCCAGTATGGTCGCCACTATGTTAGTTCCCAAATCCACCTTAGGCTGAAATAAGGCAGAAGAAGGACAACACCAAACCACGCTCAGCCTCATAGCTAGCCCTACGAGGACAGGAGAGGGCTCTCTTCGGGTCAATCTTAATGAAAATATTCAAAAGGGGCTTGAGATGACGATAAAAACAACTGATCTTAGGCTAGATAAAAAAATAGGATGGTTTGATTTTTATTTTTAGTTGTTTTTGTTGAAAAAAAAGGGAAAAATAATTTTTGGGCTTGGGGATGAGGCCAGATCTTGCAGAATTCAAGTTGGGGAAAGGTAGGCAATGGCTTTGATGTCTAAGATCGAATGAATGGATGGAAAATACTGCTAAGGAGCTGAAGAGGGAAAGAGAGTACAAGGATCCTCTTCAAACTGACGAAAACATATAAAACTAAACAAAAGTCTAAGGCAGAGCACCAACAAATCAATGAATTCTACCTCGAATACTCATTTGTTTAATTCAGAAGCATAGAGAAGGATGGCATACATATAACATTAATGAAACTTACAATAACATGAGAAGAAACATCATCAAAACTCAGAAGCCACAAGGATCCCAACAAGTGCTGCAAAACTCTGGTCTTTCCTTTGCCAAAAACTGAAAATGGATGTACAATGAGGTGCCAAACTTTTCCCAAGTATCCAACCCTAAAAATGTCTCAGAAAATACAATAAATATACCATCCTAACCCCATACCATGCCTCTAGGGGTCGAGCTCATCCTTCTTGGAGCTGTTTCAACCAATTCTAAACATGGAGCTAAAATCTAGGCAGCCAAACAACTTGCCTCTATATGCTAGGAAACTGATCCATTCACTCAATTTTCACTTTTTAGTGAATGAATCATCTAGAAAAAGTAAATACATGCCAAAATTACATCATGGTTACCAAATTACATCAAGCTAGATCAATAATTACATCAAGAGGTGAAACTAGTCAATACTAGCCGAATTTCTAAGCTGGAAGGTGAAAAATAGGCTGAATTCCTCTATGCGCAGCGCTCCAAAGCTCTATGCACCGCGCTACTTTGGAACTATTTGTGGAGCACTTCCTGAAGTCCAAATTGAGCTCATGATATCTCGTTGGAAAGCCATGGATGTCTTCTATCCAACCCAAGTGGAATTTTTGAATTTGGAGCTCATTTTCCCCTCTAAAAATTCATTCTCCCAAGACTACTTCCTGCTGGTGCAAAAGGTGGCAAAAAGGTGATTTTCATGGTGTTTTTGGCCCTTTAGGCAGCCCAGAATGTGATGAAATGCTTCGGCCATTCTTGAAAATACATAATATATCATGACAAGCCCAAAAATGAAAATTTTTCCTCCAGAAGATGTCCCAATCATAACCGCGCGTCGGGTGGCGCAACGCATCGGGCAGAAAAACCTGTTTTGCAACCAAAATTTTCAAAATGACAAACTCTTCTCCAAATTTGCTGAAATTTGGAGTGCAGGTCTCCCATCATGTCTCATGCTCATCCAAGGAAGCTTTGGCCAAGATTCGGAGTGGATCCGGCCTCTTTCGACGTTTCAGTGCCTTTCTCAACCTTGCCTTCAGGATCTTCATTTTTGCTCTGCAAACGTGTGTACGGGACCAATAGTGAGTCTTCATGTGTCTGAGCATGTCTTTTTCCCTGTTGGCCTTCACCAAGAGCTTCTCCAGATGAATTTTTATATGCATGAGGCAAGTCTCTCGCTCAACCGGTGTCATATCACGTGGTCTCTTCCGGGCCAATGCACGGTCTTCACGGATTTGCCGCAACTCTATGAGTGTGTGCTGATCCTCCAGCTATTTATTACGCTGCTCCAAATAATGTATAACACACTGAGATCTCTGCAACTTCACAGTCAAAGTATCAATCTCAGCCTTTTGTTCCTGGATGATCTCTTTGAGCTTTGAGCTAGGAGAGCTCGCATCAACATCGATGAGTATAAAATCAATGTCTTTTCCTCTTGAAGGGCCCTCATCGTGTATAGGCCTCTTGCCTCTATCTTGAACCTGTACCTATGCTGATGTCGAAGTTGAGACCCCTTCCACACCATGTGGAGATAGTACTCGCGCTGCTGATGAAGTCAACGAGACCCCTTCCACCCCGGGTGGAGATAGTACTCGTCGTGATGCTACAAATAAGGCTCGATGGCCTCTCTGATATGTCACACACACCGAAGCACTGATAGGCTCAAACTCAGGAACATCGAATAGGTTTGAAGGCTCTCCCTCATCATGAACAACCTCGGGAGGCTGTGGCGCTGCAAAGAAATCACGGGAAATGAACTCAGCCCACGAGATGCCCTGTAATCCAAGCTGATGCACTACAATGATTTTGATGAGCGCATAATGATAGATATTGTTATGCTGCTGCACTGGGGTCTTCTTCTGTACAAGGACCGTCATTCGCTCTATGTTACAGTACATGAAATATGGAATGCTCATTAACCGTACCCTCGTGAAATGCATCAACAGCCAGATGTGATATGCATACAAGCATGAAAAGCGCCCTTCGCAACTGAAGTACCTAATGATAAGTTTCATCAATGGTGCGTAATCATCCTTCAGAAACCGGAATGGAAATACCCTGCTCAGCTGCCTCAGATATCCGGGTCTGATGTAAGGCTCATAATATGCTCTATCCAACTGTTGTTGCTTATTCCACTCTTCACCAATGTTTGGTATCCCAGTCGCCTCAGAAATAGTCTCTGGTGACAAAGTGAAATTCACTCCAGCAAGGTTTACACAACCATTATGCAAATGTAGGACAAATAGGCGAGCTAACTCATGATGATGCTGAGTTCGGGAAATCATCTCACAATACTGGAAACATGACTGACGCTGAAAACAATCCATTGCAAGCAGGCAAGCCTACAATTGGGTCAAAGAAGTGGGCTCCTCCCTGACATGCCTGCCACTTTTGTGAGATCTCCTTGGTACACTAAGCTCGGTAGATGAATCACAGTCCTGCTTGTATCCCTGCTCATATGGTGAATCTGTCTCTGACATGGTGCTGAAATGTGTTTGTCAACTGTGTGCTTGGTTGATTAGAAAATGAGCAATTTGTGTATTTGTTTCAATGCCCAAATGGTCACATGAAATGAGAGGCTGCAAGGAAGTGTCAAAGTGAATACAATGGACTGTCAAGTGACTTTGGAATGGACAGAAATTTACCCACTGCTTTGGAAAACTTTGAGTTTAGACACCTTTACAAATGATATGGGAATGGGTGATAGTGATGGGACTTGTAGTTTTGAGGGATATGTATAAATGCAATGTCAAGGAAACTATCCTCGAATATTTTGTAATCAGGATTTATCAATGATATGAAGCAGTGGGAAACATTAGGAATTTAAAACATGGGACAAAGGATATAGGGATATGGGATAGTGTTATAAAAATGGGACTGTGCTATAGTATGACAAAAATAACAGTGATAACAATGATAGTAATTTCAGTGATAAGAGCACACATAACAATGGAATGAGAGTGTTTTGACAAGTTCAAGTTTTTGACACCCAATTTCAATTTAGAATCACCTCTCTTCAAACCCTATGGAGAAAATTTCAGTATAGGTATAGGGTTAAGTTTTTTCACCATTTAAACACCAATGTATTCGCTTCTAAACACATCACACATAAACAAAATCACTGCACAAGCCTTGTGGACTTACTTGGAGAAGAATCGAGCTGAAACAATTCGAATTTTTGTGGAGAAAATATGAATTTCGGCCTTAGGGCTCTATGTGCCGCGGCCTTTGGGTGGGCTGCGCCTGTGAAAAAATACACTATCAACCTCGGCCCAATGCGTCGCGCCTCTTTCCTATGCACCGTGCGCAATCTTTACACACAGTCATGACCCCTCTAAAACAAAGTTTGCTCTCCAACTTTGAAATTCGATTTCTCTATGAGATTTTTTGAATGAAACTTGATGCAAATGGATATATGACTTTGAAAAAAATCTTATATAGAGATGGTTTTCATTTTTTCTTCTCCAAAAACCCATTTTGTAATGTTTTTTGACTTTTGGCACTTTTTATCTAATTCAATTTCTGTCTTTTGCTTTTCACTGACTTTCTGGACTTGAAATGATGAACATGGTTTTTTTTTGTAGGGATGTTGGTGTTGATGTTTGGCAAAGGAAAACCAGAGCCTGCTTTGAAATCTTCATGACGGAAAAATACATGATTATTACAAAAATGAATGCGACAATTTCTTATTCAAAACAGAGTTTTGAACAAGAAATGTCCTCAAATATGTCTGATGATGAAAAATTTTGATTTGAAAACTTATTGAAATCCTCATCATGGCCTGTGGGCATTTATTAAACATTTCAAAGGACTAAACCCTAGACTCAGAAACCAAAAGACTCTTTTTGACCAAAATAATCATTTATGACTGTGAATGACATGAACTGAAATTTGATGAATTTTGAGGAGTTTTGACCAACCCAGCAGGTACAAGCATGAGGGAAAACAAGAAAATCAAACCCTTCCGTCAGTCAATGGCATGCCCCCTAATGGAATGCAGATGAGTGAGCGGAATGAGACACCTAAACAATGAAATGCAAATAGAGAAATGATCCCTGACGGAGGGCTGTAAAGTCCGACTCTAACAGACCCTATATTATTCGTGCTGAAAGGGGTCACAATGCATTTTTCCTGAAGGAATTGAATGGATAAGATCTATATGGAGGTCTTATCAATGGAAATATGCTCAAGCATTACTTCTGCCAAGAGTCATGAGTTTAAAATATATTTACTTTACATTGTAATTTATCATTGTCTGAACAATGCATTCAAAGTTAGAAAAATAAAAATACAAAAACAATAGAAAAGAAAAGAGGGTAGATTGAAAAATAAGAAAGGTACAACCCCATACCAAAAAGAGAAACAAAATTTGAAAGTGTGCAAGCTCAAATGCCACTCCTAAAAACACACTTCTAGTTATTCATACAACCTAATCATGACTGATTAGCTTTTCAATTTACCGATGATATGTTAGTGAATTAGATTTGCCAAACAACTCAATCTTGGCTTATCAGTAAGGTAGATTAAGTTAGAAGAAAGAAGGTTCAAATATGTTCAAAACTTGAAACAAAAATAGAGAAAGGACAACTCAAATAAATTCAAAACAAAGTTGAAGAAATGATGAAGGATGTTTTTAATTTTTAGATCTCAAGCCTTCAAATTTTGTTTTAAATTTTCTACAAAATAAAAATCTATGTGCAGCTTATTTTTATGCCATAGATCTGCACCAAGTCAAACTACTTAATCTTGGTTTGACTGTTTTTAATTTTCTATCTTAGAATTTAGAGAATAAAGATCTGTCAGACAGCCTAATCCTGACATATAGTAGTCAGGTAGAGAAACTTATGAACTCAATTGTTTAAATTGAGTTCATGGAGAAGTAAGAATAGAAATAAATTAGTTTTATGTTTTTTCAAAAGAATAAAATGTTGTTGAAGAGAGTTTGCTAGTCCAAATGCACTCTGAAAGAAGAAAAAATGTTAGGATCAGTAGGAATGGGTAGGTGGACATGTTGTTTTGATATAATTCCATTGTTTCAAATTGCTGCAGAGATCATCAAATCAGAGAAAGGTCAGGCAAAAGAAAAAGAAAGGTTGTTGCCCAATGGATTAAGGCAGTGGTTTAATGAAAGCTAGAGATTTGCAGCTGAGGTTATAGACACCTAAAGAACCATCTATCTTCCCCAAGTGGAGCCACTGTTAGCCACCTATAAATTCTGTCATACATAATGGTGGCTAGACTTTGTCTTCAAAACTTCAAGAGATAGTTCCCTTTGAAAATTTATCATCCTTTAAATTTTTCATGATGATTACTATTCCTTGAGTTAATCTTCACTGTTGTTTCCTCTTTATCCTAAAAATCCTGCTGTTCACCAAGAGAAAGACTGCTTAGAACTACATTTTCCATCATCTCAATTATCCATCTTTCTCTCATTTTTCCCTTTCATTTTAATCCTCAAAATGCCTTCATTTAGCCTCTAAAACATCCCAAAATCCTTTTTAATCCTTTTAAAATCCCTTCACAAGATTCAAAAACCATTTTCTTCCTTATCGGAACCCTCAAAACCCTCAAAAAACCCTTCAAAAATCTTAAAAACCCTTTGTTTTTCCATTAAGGCCTTGAGCCCCTTTCGGCCTTAGCCCCAGCCCCTTTTTCGCATATGACCCATAGCCCCGCAATCGGGCGCTAAAGATCTTAAAACCTCTTCCAAAACCTTATTTTCCTTTTTTTTTCATAAACCGGATGCAATGATTTGAAATAAATCTAGGTCTTCGATCTCTGCAGATCAACGACCATTGGATCATCGCATCGCAAGTCTGCAAGGGTCCTTCTTTTCCCGTGTCTTTCAAAAATTCCAATGTGATCCCTCTGATCAAGCCTCAGTCGTTGGTATCCCCTCTAATCCGACGGCCAACACTTAATTGCGCATCACAAATCCAAAGTCCCCATTTCGCTTTTCACCTTTGATGTGTGAGCCCCGATTTAATCCTGACCGTCCATCCCGCTAGATCCAACGACCAGGATCTATCCCGCACCATCTAACCTTTCTCTCCCTTTTGAAACACTTTCTCTCCATCGCTTAATCTTGAATGTTCATTCGAAAGATCTAACGGTCGGGATTTAACCCGATAGCTCACATTCCACCCACGCACCTCACCCCCATTGCAATCTTTCCGCACCATCAGATCTGGGTCCTCCAATCCAACGGCTGACATTCCATTTCAAAAAAAAAATTCGCCTATAGTTTAATGATAAAAAAAAGTGTGAAATAGGTGGTTTTTAAAAGGACGCGTGTCAAGAAATGTATTGTATGTCGTTTTTTTGGGGCAAACCGTTTACCACCCAAACTTTTTGCGAAAACCGCTGTTGATTTTCCGCCAAACCACCTACCCTCCACAGTGTTATTTCACTTTCGATCTCGGTTGTCAATTGTTTTAATCCAACGACTTATGTTATAACACAACCCATTCATTTTCCCCTCACCTTTGTTCCCAAAACATTTCTCCGAGCAATCCCAGCCGTCGATCTTTGAGATCGAGCGACCCATGTTATATCTCACCCCCATTTGTTTGCCCTCCATCTATTCTCCCAGGTGACAGCATCGAAGGATGTCCACTATGGATTATTCTAATCCAACATTCCACATTCGTCCTCACACCCAAACCTCCATTGACCTGGTTAGCTACTCTTCCAAGATTTTTCCTCCATCGCTTTCATTCGCACTTCCTTTACATCGCTCCGAAACGCTTCCACCAACCCTCCTAAGCAGTTTAAACCATGAATTCGTAGGATTTAAATAATGTTTATGTGTTTTCATGAAGGTTTATATGAATTCAAATTTAAACCCTCCTACAGATGATTACACTGTTATTTGCCAAGGATGACGATCCTTACGGCCTTTTGATACATATTAAAGGATTTCAAAGGGATAATTAAACGTTTTTAGGGAATCGATAAGTCATGATTATCGGTTTTATGAGCAGAAACTCCAATAAACTCTCTGCACACCTGCAAACAACAAACACAGTCAGCAATCAATTAATGAAAGTGTATCAGTGTCAAAGATGAATATTATGGATTAATTGAGCCTAAACACAGATCCAAAGATAAATCACTGGGTTTATGTAACAGAGAATCAAATCCAGAAGACTCGAATGCCACATCACAAGGGCCAATTGATTCCCCAACTATTATATTGCCACCATGCAGCCTCTCTACCTCAAAGGAATACCCAGATCAAATCTCGGTCCAAAACATTAAGGCCAACGACAGCTGAACAGTTATTACAAGCAAAACAAATATCCCAACTATCAGTAGAAGTTATTATAAATATAAGAAGAGCCTTAAAGTCAATATTTTTACCCATTAGGCCTAAAAAATTAGAAACAGAGTAAATGAAATAGAGTTGTAATTCGATGCTTCCCTGCCTTATGCCTTGGATGGTTTTCAAGGCTAGGAGTTTCATTTGGGGTAGAATTAATTACACTTCAACCCTTGGAACTCTTCCACCTCCTCATTTTCTTATAAAATATCCTTGAGGAGCACATTGTAAAGGGTTGGTTGGTCACTAGTTGTAACATTGAAAATCTCTAAAATAATACATATCATGTTTTGAAGTTGAAGAAGAAATTGAAGTCTTGGAAGCTTGATGATGTTGTGACATGCTTGTTCTTGAGAAGGCTCTATCATTGGATCCCTGAGCTTGGATTTTGGTGATGTATTCTAAACTGTCTGTTGTTTTTCCTGTTTTCATTTTTTCCATAAATTCTTACTACAGTAGGATGAAAATTTTAGGCTAAGAAATGACTCCTGGAAGCACCTTAGACATGTTTATCCTTCACTATTTTATGTTTTCTTCTACTGAGTTATTTTAGAGTCTTTAATCTTTCTCTTTAGTCCTCATGCTTTTTTATTTCTATAATAGTTCAAATAGTTGGTTTCAGCATGATTTACGGTTTTCCCTGCTTGTCTGCTGCCATTTGAAAACTGTTTTTGAAGTCTCCCTTTAAAGTACCATTGTTTGTAGTTTGCCAAAGAGGTCTGTTTTGATCATACCCTTTGTTCCTGCTAGAATAGTTGTTTCAAAGGTCTTTATAGTTGTAATCATGGATGTTTAGGTGTTCCCTCTTCTATCACTGCAGTTATCAGTGAATATTTTATGTTTTCTAAGTCATTTGAAATAAAATCTTTGAGGAAATAGGGGGTTCCCCGAATCTTAGATTTCATTTTGAAAGTTGTCTTGAAGTCATTATTTGCTTAAAGTGTGGTTTGTAGAATTCATGGTTAGCCCTGTCTATCAAATACCTCTTTATGTTCAGGTTATGTTTTTAAGTTCCCTTTGTTGAGAATTAAACTTCTCTTTCCAAAATCATTAATTCTCATCTCATTCACAAAACTAAGGATCCTGTGGCCAAGTTATATTTTCCCTTTGATATCCCATATCCATTGATAAGTTTGTCATAAACCTCTTCTTGACTCCATTGCCCAATGAATTTGACACTTCTTCTTTCTATCTATATTACCTAGATCTTTCATGCTCTTAATACCAATTCAACCAAACAAACAATCAAACAAACACTTGCACTTAATAACTAGTCTAAAATCAATACTTAAAAGAAAACAAGAAATACCTTTGCAAACAATTTGAGAGATCCCTCTATGAGAACAAGAGGACTAGATCCTGGAACTCTAAAGATTGGTTCTGATGTTGCCTTGTCTTTTGGTAAGCCAATCTATCAAAACACAGGATACCAACACTATTCTTAGATTGCAAGTGCAGGTTTACGCTTTTGATGTGCTTGAACTCTCTTCTTAGTGGCTGAGTCCACTTTATCAGTTTTTCTCTATTTTCCAAGGACTTTGAGACACTTGTGAATTGATCTTCCCAAATCTTCCTCATTTGTTCAAATTGTATCCTTTCACCTCTATGCTTATTTGCCTCTTTCCTCAAGACTGATATCCCTTCACCTACCTCTTTCAATTTCTCCTTAAGGGTTTCAATTTTTGATTTTTTAGTGATTTTCTCTTTACCCTTCTTTTGTTTGATGACCAATTCTTATTTTGCGGGTGAGGATAGGTCTATGATGCTTGGTGGTAGCTGAGAATTTTCGCCGACCTTCTGAGTTTCTTTGCTGCTTTCTGTTATCACTATTAAAATCCTCTAAATTCAGTCAATTCATACTTGTTCTTAAGTCATGGTATTAGATAGGGTTTGCGTCATTTTTATGTTTTATAGGGTTTAAGTCATAGTTTTAGAGTCTCATTTCATCACCAAACCAAGTTCATAATTTTTTTTTTACACTTTAGTAGTCTCATGTCATGTTTTGAAACCCATATTTTAAGTATTTTTCAAAAACATTTCAAATAAGCCACGAAACCACATTTTCGTAGCACGCTCAGTGTAAAAAAATTCTTCTGCACTATGAAAATGCTGGTCTTTTCATAGCGCAAATTCCCAAAATAACACTGCCAACGCTACGAAATCGGGGTTTCGAAATTTTCGGTTTAGCTGTCACATCCATCAACTTGGGGTTAAATTTTCATTATTATAGTGTCAATCCACGATCATGGTGTCAGTCCATGAATCATCCCTCACGCATGTAACCATCCAAAGTAGTTATGAAATCATTATTAGATTCATTAGCAGTCATTTGTCAATGGTCCTTTGCAAATTTAGAAAGGGAATTGGTTATTATTGTTTTTATCTCATGCAATGAATGCACTGCATGCTTATCTATTGTTGAAAGAGAAGCTCATGATAAGATACCAGAGCTCTCATTTCGTTTTCAAGTGAGCCATACTTTTCAATCAAGCAAGGTAGATTTCAATTTGGTGATTATGTCAGAAGTTTCGATTGCAAATCCAGTAAGTTTGAAAATAGTTGTTGACTGAAACAAGGATTTAAATCAAGCGAGGCAGAGTCTTTCATCAAGTGAGGTTGAAACAAATTCTCAAGTGAGCCAGTTTATCCAACGAGGAGTTTATTATAGTTTTACTAAAGACACATGATTTCTAGGAAGAAGATGGCAGAAGAAAGAAGAAATCACCGGTCGGATCACTGCCTGAGAACAAAACCTGAAGGTTTAGAAAATATCACCAGGGATAAATCTGTTGAAGAAGCTTCCAAGAAAGTAGGTTGTTGTAGGTTCTTTGAAAAGCTTCAAGGAGGGCATAATCAGGTCACCAAAGAATTTGTTACCAAATTCACAGGGTCAAATACAAAGGTTGGTTTCTTAAATTTACCAATTTCTCCTGAAGTTATATCACCAGCGACAGAAATCCCAAGAGGGGATGAAATATGGTTTAAGAATTTTAGGTTTGAAATGCAACCCTGCAAAATCTTTTTGAAACCAGAGTTTATGGACACTGATTTGAATAAAGATGTGCCAAGAAATTATGTCAAGGATGCATTTGCCAATATTCTCTACAATATTCAAAGATACTTCACCTACGAAGGGAGATATAACAAGGTGTACACTTATCACTTTAAAATCCTATTGCATTTCACAGGAATAATCTCTCTAGACTTACCTTTCTTTCTATTTTGAATTCTGGCCAAGATGGCAGACAAAGTTCAGATGAAAACTCAGGCATGTGAAACCTCTTTATTTCATCATGGTATAGTTAAGTTAATAGTTTTGCATGAGCTTCAGAAGGTGAAAAGAGAATGGTCTGCATTTCTCTTTTTGAGTGGAATAGGGGTCGAAAGAACAGATGCTAGCCGTCAAGTCAAAGAAACATCTTCATCAAAGACTACTGAACCCACAGAAAAAAAATCAAGGAGGTTTGTCAAGCTTAAGCCCAGGAAATAGGTTAAGGAACCTGTGATAAAGACATCACTGGATATCCAAAAGACTCCTCAATCCACATAGAAGAAGAGAACTAAGGTCAAAAATACAATTCAGGAACAGACAATTAGTAAAACAACTCAGAATAAGTTGACTAGGAGTCAAAGGTCAAAGGAGAAGGGTAAGGTCGTGGTCACAAATGAAAATTTATAATTAAGAGATTACCTGAATGATATATTACAAGCTATTGAAATTGAGGAGTCTCCCCTGGTTCAAGAAGAGTTCATAAAGTTGGATACAGGTGGAAAATCAAAGAAATTGAAAACATCCAAAAAAATAGACTTTTAGGATGAGGTGTCAGAATTTGTTTTTAAGCCTAGAAAACCACAGACTAGGAAGTCTAGAAAACACAACAGCCAGACTCGGAGATAGACCAAATTGGAGGTGAGGATGCAAGTGTTTTTGAAGAACCCATTAATACATCATCTCAAATATTTGAAGAGGACAGAAACAAAGTATTTAATACTCAGAGAGAAAGGAGCAGTTATGAAGAGGTTAAAGACAAACTCAGACTTGAAAGAATTGAGATTGATAAGTTGAGGAAGAAATTGAGAATGCATGTTGTGGAAAGGTCAAATTTTGATAGGTTAAAGGGTCTGTGGGAGTTGGAAAAGGCTTCAAATATTGAATCAATTAGCAGTCAAGATCAATTTTTCATATGGGTTTTCCTTGCAATCAAGGAAGAAAAATTCATAAGAATGGTTAACACCAAACTGAGGGCTAATAACAGAAAGCTTAAAAGGAAAGTTGAAGACCTTCAAATACAGCTAGCAAAGCCTGAAGATCAACCATAGAAAAAATCTGTGTGAACATTAAGTGACATCTCCTTATACATTTTTGGAGTTTTGTGAAAGGTTTAATTTTTTAAAACAGTTGGAAGTTGATTATTGAGGGCTTATATATAACTTCAAGGATGGTAGTAAAGGTGGGAAACTAAAATTTTTGGAAACAAGCTGTGAAAACAGAAGACACAACAATTTTGTAGCGCACTATGAAACTGATGTAGGTGTCATGCACAACAGTTTTGTAGCGTGGTACGAAACTATTGTAGGATGCAGTTTTAGCAATTTTGCAAGATTTCAAAGGGGAAACTAGTATATTTATTAAACCATGATGCTACTGGAGGATGTATAAAGACCAAAAAAGAATATCCAATGGAAAAACATTGAAAATTGAAAGTTTCAAATGAAGTTTTCAGAGGTGAAGTTCTGCGCTACGAAAACAATAGACAGTTTTGTAGCGCAGTAATGTTAATGTTTTTTGGCACTTCTTCAAAGTTTTGTTTCAGGCACAGCTGGGAGGATGAAGTCACAAGAGTTTAATATGAATTTGCCACATGTTTTGAGCACAAATTGGTCAGAAAATGTTGTGAAGAAACATAAATGAAGCAGTACACCTATTTTGCAGGGAGCATGTTCCTATTTTTCAGGGCAGGTAAGAAGCAGATCATTACAGTTCAACAACAAGGAGATGGACATCATCAAGGTCGAAGTTTAGGAGGAGCAGCTATCAGATAGAAGATTCATTATTTGGATAAGGTTGTTAAGTTGTAATAGATATTTTTAATCCTAGTTGTATTAGGACTCTGGAACAAACAATTTAAACTCTCATATGTAATTAAATTTTGTTTTAGCAGTTAATAGGTGTCAAGCTAGCAAATTTGAATTCTCTCAAGTGTTTGGAGAGAATCCAAGAAATTTAATGATGTCTCTATAAAGGACAGGAAGTAGAATTGCATATGGTTGGAAATTTTCATAAGCAAGAATATTGTTTTGTTGTAGCAAGAAACTGTGTTTTCATATTAATACAGAGATATTGGTTTCATCACTCAGGATTCAGAAAGGGTTATGGATGTTTGATATTCTTATGCTTTTCATCTTTCAAGTACTTGTGGTTGCATGAATGTATGTTACTTATAAATCACTAAAGGTGCTCTAACTTCCTTCATATGTTCATGAACTGTGTTATTTTATTTCCTATTGTTCTTTTGATGCAACTAAACCCTGAAATTCCTTGACTTCCAATTGAAACCGATACTCATGTTTTGTGAAAATACACTTGTCTCCATAAGCCCAATAGATGTTTTTTGATAAGTAGTACAACCATGTCTCCATTTTATCCATTTGACTCATAGATTTAGCCATCTAATCCTTATTTGAAAATCATAAACCTATTGAGAGAGCCCTCTCAGGTTGAGGAGGCTAAGCCTCAACCAAAAGTATGGTTTGAAACAGTTACTCAAGGTCTTCCTGATCAGCAGCCTATCAGGGTCTGATTTTGAGATAACACTTTCCATGACCTTTCTTGCATGTCTTGTCGATGGCTTTGTATCTTGAAACATGAAACTAGCATCATCACCTGCAAACTCTAAATTTTTAGCTGTCTTTCCCTTCTTTAGCTTTCTTCCCCCATCTTCAACATCTTTAGATTGGACAATGGGAGTTTCTTAAATATCAATTTCATGCAAGATGTCCTCTAAGTTACCCTTAGCAACTGTTTGGATCCTAGTAACTCTCTTGCTACCATGTTTGCTAACTGTTGGCTTCTATTTTGGAGGTGTAGCTTTGGGGGTGTCAATCTTATGTAAAGGCTTTGTCTCCATGCTCACTGGTTCTAACTGCTCTGCCACTATTGGTGATGAAATATATCTAGGCTTGGGAACTTTTTTAGGAGTGACAAAATCTACTTAAAAACCACTCATGAATAGAAATTATGTCCAATCTCTGCCTCATCTCTTAAACTCTTCTAACACCAACAACTTAATCAAACCATTGTGAAAAAAGAAGTTTCATTTCCTTCTTTTTTAACTTAGACCTTATCTGACATTTTAGTTAGACTTTTGTATAAGTAAAAGGGTAAGTCAAGAGACCTCTTATCAAAAAAATGGAGCAGAAGCCTAAGGTGGTAGGAGTAGACCATGTGAAAAATTCCTTCACAGGTGAAGTACTTCTGAATTATCATCGGTAGCTTTGAAAAGTTATCCTTCATGTAACTCCTTGTGATAGAATTCGTGAGATAAATTTCACTATGCTTTGGCTTAATGAATTCTTTGCAGTCCTGCATGGTGAACTTGATGCCTTTAAACCATAGTTCCCCTCCTCTAGGGATTCTTGTTGTTGCTAAAATATTTTCTGGTGTTATTGTGAGGTTTAGCATTCCCACCTTTGAAGTTTTCCCAGTAAAACTATTAGCAAAGTCTTTAGAAACCTGTAGATGAAAACCCTGTAGCCTTTGGAAGAATTGCAAACAACATGTTCTTCTGAATACCTCCAAGGAAATTGGGTCTTCATTTAAAAAATTCATGTCAGTGGGCCCATACTTGTGGAAGTGACGACCTATTTTGGTTTTCTTCCTTGCAGCCATGGTGGTTTTATCTCTTCTCAGCCTCGCTTGATTAATTACACCTGCAACCTTTGAAAATGCCAGCAACCTGCTTGGCTTGATGAAGCAACTCTCCAAATACCCAATAACATTCAAGGTTAATGTATACAATGACAAAAAACACTCAAATGGGTAATTTTTTATGGTTTTTATGACAACTCATGCCTTAATCATGACACATGCATGCTAAAAATGATAATGATGACCTCGGACATGACCTTTGTACCCTAACTGACTCGAAATGACCTCCACCCTAACTCCTCCAATGATGAATTGACACTTCACCTTAGGTTTGACAAGACATATAGGAAAACTATTTTTTGTAGCGTAGCTAGTTCATTTTCTAACAGTTTCGCTACGAAACTATTAGGTAGTTTCGTAGCGAAAATATTTGTTTCATAGTATAAAATGCTACGAAAAGATGTAAAACTAGCTTAAGTGTCCTTTTTGAATTTAAATTATTGGTAAATAAAATATGACACCTAATGATGACTGATGGGACATGACATGACCTAAATAGAGGTGGGTTTGAACCTTAGGATAGGTTAAACATGTAAAAATTGAAATTTTCCCATACCAACTTGAAAGGGTTAAGAAAAACTTTGACAAATAAAGTCTATGACCATGTCAAATAATGTTTCACATTTTTCTAAGTGGTAAAAAATTTGTACAGTTCCAGACCCCACAACTCAAACTAGTTGAGTGATCAATCCAACCATATGTTCTCTTAGTGAGAATTCACATCCTCATACCACGTGTTAGTTGTTCTTTATGCATTCGGTCACATCCATCAACTCAATCAAGAATCAATCTCATCCAAAATGGGCCATGTTTTCGTCCATTAATTTTTCCCCATCTCATCAACAAAATGTTTTCCATTATGCTAATCCATGTGCTACCTATATGCCATGCAATCACATCCTCCAAGCATCATCAAAAGAAAGACATCCCCCTCTCATCAAATGAATCAACGTGCCATATCCAGGTCCATGAAGCAATGTTCATCCCATCTGCAATATGCATCCATCAAGTAAAAGTGTGGCTAATTCAAGTATAATCAACCCATGCCTAGGTGTATACCACCAGGGCATCTCATTATCGCATCTCCATTAAACTCCAAAGTGTCTTGGCTCGATCATCCCCATTAAGTGACTCCTCTTAAACACACCATGCATCCCATAATGCATCAAATTCAAGACCAATCCTGACCTCAACTCCTCAATGAATCAGATACTGTGAGATCACCATAATATGAAGCCTCCAATGAATGCAAATCATCATGAACTCCCATGCATCATCATATCCAAAGCGTTGCCAAGCATAATTGTATCGATCATTAGTGCCATCACAAGTTATTACCCTGCAAATCATATGAATGCTCGCATACGATGCTCATCCAACCAATATTTTGTTTCTCATCGTGAACAACATCCTATCAGTCCATCTATAAAAGATCTCCAAGTAGCATCAACAAATCCATCCTGCTCCCAACATCCCGCTTTACACTCATACATAATGCTCATAAGTGGAATCCATGTAAGTGAATCTACATAATGCCTCCACTAAAATGTCCTGCCATGCCCTCATGTCAATTTCCATGAATTTGGTTGCCCATGTCTTCATCAAAGTGAACTCAACTCAACTTTATTCACCATCCATAAAGTGTAGTGGTAAATTTCCCTCGGTCACTTCTACCATCATCCATCATATATGAGTACTTCATTCAAGTCTTCTCCCCCACTAAAGGTGCACCAAGAGTTCCTTCTTGGTTGTAGGCCATGAAGAAATCTACTCTACCAATTTTCCCTACCACCAAGGTAGTCTATAGGTCATTCCAAGCACTCGCCATTCCATGTGGCTAAGCATGACACTTTCCATCACAAATATCGTAAAGTTCCATCCTTGTCCAGGGCATTTGAACCATCCAGAGTATGGTCACAAATTTCCCCATCAAGGTCTCCAACAAGAAATTATCCCTGTTCCTCCAATGTACAAGGTCTCATCATAGTAGTCATTCGAGGAAAGGTCCTCCATGGTGTTGGAAAAGAAGCCATATTATTTCTCATCCCCGTATACAGTCTATCTTCCTCATGCTCCAATGAAACACAAGTCATATCTCCATGAAGACTCTCAAAGTGAGTGTCCTCCATCCTCATCAATGTCTTTGATGTGTTTGATCTTTGTACCACCTACTCTTCAAGTTCCTCGTTGATCATGATCACACTTGCAATATCTCCATGTGGTTCATCCACCAATGCTTGCAATTTGTCTTGTCTTGGTTCAAATTTTTCCACAAGTTATTCCTTCATCTCTTCCATCTCTATAACATCCTCATGAGAATCATCCATCACTAATGCTTGAAATTTGCTTGGCCCTGGTCCAACCTATTCATCAAGTTCACCCTTGACATCTTACACATCTGCAACATCCTTGTGTGGATCAACCTGTAATTCTTGTAATGTGCTTGTTTCAGGTCCAACTTGCTCTACAAGTTCTCCCTTTACTTCAACAATATTCACAACATTCTTGGGCTCGACCATAGTGGTCTTCACATCACTATGATTCATATTTCTAAGGTTTCTATGCTTGAGAAGCTCATCATGGAACTTATTTTTCTCTTCTCTTTCCTTGTTTAAAACGGCTACAAGAGTATCCATAGTCCTCATAAGTCAAAAGAATTCAAGTTTTTTCCTCTCAGAAATCCCTTCCTTGTGAAATACATCAAGAGCTTGTTTCATTTCACGAACCTCCTTTTCCCATTCATCCACATTTTCTTCAAATCCCAGTACCATTCATTTAATTTCCATAAGGTCTGTTTCAAATGAAATAGACTAACCCATCAAGCTTCAATACCCCTTGCAATCCTGCAACTGTATCCCTGCTTAATAATCAAGTTCAGCTTCAACACCACCCGCAACCCTGCAACTATTTCCCTACTTTATTCAATGATAAAAAGCCCCAAAATGGTAGCTTTGATACCATATGTCACGCCCCTATACCTTTGGTTTCTTCCAACCATGCTATATGTTAGTGTCAATATTTTTATAATTCCACTAGTGATCAAAACACATTTTCATGTACATTTTAGGTGTCCCATTCTCCATAAATTTTTTATCATTCCATTAGGTCATGACATAAAATTTTTCCGCTGGTGGTTGTCTTTGTCAAATAAACTTCTTCTCTATAATATTCCCATATTTTCACATCATATTTGGAATATTACAGTCCTTAATTTTCTTAATGAATTAAGTAAATAAAAGGGTGGAGGGACCCACAATCCTCAATAAGAATAAATATCCACTTTGTGTGTGTGAATGTGGATTAATTTCAACTAGATCTGCAAAAAGAGGTAGTTGAGAAATTACTAATGTGAATGAGATTGGAGATCATGTCTCATTTAATGAGAGATCATGGAGGGTTGATTCAATAAACTAAGATCTTGAAGATGTCAAACAAAGGGTCATTGAGCATTAATGATCAAGTGGTGGAGGATCATGTGCAAATGAAGCACACATAATGGAGGAGGTGTACATTGCACTTAGACTGTTTGGTTGTTTTGGTCAAACAGCACAGCCCCACTTGGAGGGTCTTGTCCACATGAGACTGTGCAGTTGAGATTAGGGCCAAGGCTTGGGATAGCTCAATCATTATAAAGGAGATGAAGGTAAAGGTAAAAGGCATCTTGGATTATTTGATGTATGATCTTTTAGATCTGGAATTGTCAAGTGACATTCCACTGCATTCTTGGGATGTTTAGCAGAAATTGCAGGTGCTATTTAACACAAGGTGTTCCTGGGCGGGAATCCCTCCTCTTTCTTTGAGTGATCTCTAAGGAAGAGGTTTTTAATTCATTATACATCAGGATTTAAGTGAAATTTCCTTTCTATAATTTTTGCAGAACAATCGTATTCAGAAATCTGCAGATTTCTAAAGATCAGTTTGGAATGTGGAAGTTGTCTTCAGTACTTTAGTTGGAGAACAAGGTGAGGGATTATTCCCATCACTTGGGCTTATATTTCAGCACTCCTAGAGCCACATTGCAGATCTGGAATCAAGCTAAATGTTATTGACCTCCTAGCAGCAGTATTCTCTCCAAGAATAACGTTGTCCATATTGCAGATCTGAAAGGAGGAAGGAAGTTGCTAGTACTTCAGCTAGCAATCCAGTGGAGGATCATTCCTCCACATTTCCATCAGTCTCACCATCAGCCTGGATTTTATTTCAACATATTTCAGTAGGCAAAAGGACTCTCTTTCCCTCACAGCGCATTTTTTAGAGGCAGTTGTGTTGCAGCAGCTGCAATCATCTTTTGTAGGATTGAGAAGCTAGATCTAGAGCTTCTAGCTCATAGATCTGAGGAAGGGATCAGCCCTTCAAGCATAGATCTGATCTGAGCACATATTTCAGCCATATATTCTTCAATTCTACCTTCAGATCTGTATTCCCCAACAGATCAAGGATCAAATCCTAGGGAGGTGATTTTCCAAAGTTGCAGATTTGGGAAATCCTTTCTGGGTTCTCTTGTGAATCTATCACATTGGCCAGATCCTGAATCTTGGCCATCAGAGCTCCAATTTTGAGTGGATCTGCCTTTATCTTTTCAACCTATAACTCCATGCTTATATTCTATTGAAGAGACAATGCATTATTTGCTGCAGAGCCTCAACAGTTACGTTGTACCTGCTTCACGCATGTTTTCAGGGTGATCTTAGCTCATCTTTTTGGCTAGATCTACCTATATCTTGTACTTGTGTAACTAATTCATCTCTAATATAATAAAATGGCTCAGATCTTTCTGCATATTCTGATTTTTACTTAGATTTATTTTTTATCTTGCTGTAAGATTTTATATTGTGTGAAGTATTGTTGCATTATCCCTTTTTGGATATTACATTCTCCCTCATAATATCATATTGGCTGAATCATTCTCATGATTCCTTGATCATAATAACACCTATGGAAATGCTCTATTCACTAATAATTCTTTCATTCAAGGGTCAGGTCAAAAAACATTAGTAGTTGCTCAACTACCTCGTTTTGTAGATCTAGTCTAAATTAATCCACATTCACACACACAAAGTGGAAGGGATCATCCCTTCAAGCATAGATATGATCTGAGCACATATTTCAGCCATATATTCTTCAGATCTCGCTTCAGATCTGTATTTCCCAGTAGATCAAGGATCAAATCCTAAGGAGGTGATTTTCCAAAGTTGAAGATCTGGAAAATCCTTTCTGGGTTATCCCGAGAATCCATCACATTGGCCAGATCCTGAATCTTGACATCATTAGAGCTCCAGTTTTGAGTATATCTACATTTCTCTTTTTAGCCTGCAACTCCTTGCTTATATTTTGCTGAAGGGACAGTGCAGTATTTTCTACATAGCCTCAATAGTTACGCTATACCTGCTTCACACATGTTTTCAGGGTGATCTTAGCTCATATTTTTGCTAGATCTACCTATATCTTGTACTTGTGTAACTAATTCATCTCCAATATAATAAAATGGCTCAGTTGTTTCTGCATATTTTGATTTGTACTTAGATTTATTGTTTATCTTGTTGTAAGCTTTTATATTGTGTGAAGTATTGTTGCATTCTCCCTTTTGTGATATTACAGTGGTATCAGCGCATGATATTTGGCTCAGCTTGTGGACAGTTCATATTTTTACACTGAAAGAAGAATAGATAGATGAGATATATCATGGAGGAGTTGAGATATGTCACTCCTTTCTTCAGATCCATGCAAAATCTGTAATATCATGTTTCAAGGATATCTCTAAAACACGGCAAACTCCAACCAGAGATGGATTGGGAGGGCATTTACTAGATATTCCACCTCTGAGAGAGGATGAGATCTGGAGGCTACCTGGCCCTTTCTAGACTCTGTCTAAGAGTGAAATATAAACACACCAAGTGGTACAGAACTAGAATGCTCAAAATTATAAATAAATAACAGTGCAACAGAAATATAATAACAGAGAAAGAAATTACAGCAACTCATCCAGAAAACATAGAGAGGAAATGCTGAGCCATTTTATTAATATGAGAAATATAATGGAGTAAAATAGGTGATCAGAGTGATGGCACCTAATCTTGTTCAAGGCAAGTGACGAAACACTCTAAAAAAATACAGGAAATGGCTACTCTATGATCTGCATCCCAGCTACTGGAAAACTGCCATGTAGCTGCTACTGCTGGAATGGACTGGAGACTAGGGGTTGATTCCCTTGCCGGAATGAGCTGAAAATATGAAAACCTCCTCTTCTCACCAACCCAGACAAAACCCAAAAACCATATCAAAAATTTCCAACCCCCTAAAATCACCAGAAAATGCCTCCTCAGGGAATTACGCTGGCCTCCAAGGCTCTGCGCAGAGGCTAAATGGAAATAGCTGAAAATCCACCAAAATCTGTTAAGTCCCTATATTAATAGTGTAGCCCCTTAGTATGTAGTGTAGCCCCCATTATTGTTATTATTTTACCCTTGTAACCCCCATTTTGTTATTATTGTGCCCTTAAATTATTATTGTTAGGTCGGCTAGGATTACATTGTGGCCCACTAGGATTACATTATGGCCCCATGGACTCCTATATATAGAAAGGAGGTTTTGTGAATTGTATCATCCAAGAATTGTTCATTTATGTAATGTATTGGAGATTGCCCCCTCGAAGTGGCTCATTTCTAAGGCGTTTATATCTCTTTTCTTCTCTTTTTGAGTTGGTTACACAACATTTGGTATCAGAGCTTTGGGATTCTAGGGTTTCGCTGCTCCAAACAGGTCATCGTGGCATTTTCGCTATAACTTTTTTTCTACGAAGCTTCAGAAGCTGAAATTTCAAGGGTGCGAAGCTGAAATCTTGAGGAAGGTTTTCTAAAAATTTCAGATCTTGGTTCGCAATATTTGAGGAGATATCATCTGTGGAAGTTAGGTATGTTTTCAGGCTCATAAACAGGTCATCGTGGAATTTGCGCTATAAATTTTTTTGTACGAAGGTTCAGAGTCTGAAATTCATATGGTGCGAAGCTGAAATCCTGAGGAAATTCGTCAAAAATTTTCAGAGCTTGGTTCGCAATATTTTTGGAGATATGATCTGTGGAAGGTAGTGCTTTTTCAGGCTCCTGAATTGCATCTCAAAGAGGTGATCGTGGGAAAAGTTCAATAACTCTCTCTCTAGGCAGTGGATTTGAGTGCCGTAAAAATTGGTTGCAATTAAACGGACTGTAGTTTCTTGGCTATCAATTTCAGAGACAAAGGACGAAACAGTGACACGTGGCAAGTCCTACAAGTGTGCTCTATTGAACCAGTCCAGAATTAGGTCATTGTGGGAGATTGGACACAACTCTGTCTTGGGGAATCCAAATTAGATCAGACCTGTGGCATTTGAAAGAAGCTTCAGAGGGTTACTACAGAGCTAAATTTCAGATATTTAATATTTTCAATTACAGAGATAATTCAATTTCAATATCGAGCTCCTCAAAGTAAGAAAAAGGTGTGTATTTGTTTTCCGAATTGCATAAGTCTTGTTTGAAGAATAAATTTGAATTGATTCCAAGGCCATATTATAGAATAGATATCGGTATTGGGTTCTAAAAGATGCCTTGTAAAAATAATTCCATTCTCATTAATCCCTCAAAAAGCTATACTATGACGCATGAAGAGGAAGAGTTGCAGTATGAGATATCAAAATTACGGTACCAAGTGCAACAAGTTTCAATCTTACGAAGAGAAATTGAAGATGAAATAGATGGTTTAAAAGCAGAAATGGAGGCTAAGTTGGATGTTTTGAAGGATCAAATAATATAAAATATGGATGATAAATTAGTGGAAGATCACAACGAGCATCAACAACAAGTTCTCGAACTCTCAAAGGATAACCCAACTTTGGTGCAAAATCTAATGAAACAACAGGAAGATCAACATCATATCGAAAGAAGTTATGAAGTAGTCATAGAAACAAGAACTCAACAAGTACGATAAATTTCAGAGTATCTCAGCAAGTGGAAGAACTTTCCTGTAGAATATTTCACATGGGAGGATGAGAATTTTATACAGAAGCATCAAGAAATAATCAAGCGTTGAGGACAACACTTGTTTGAAGGAGAGGGGCATGTTAAGTCCCTATATTAATAATGTAGCCCCTTATTATGTTAGTGTAGCCCCCCTTATTGTTATTATTGTACCCCTGTAACCCCCATATTGTTATTATTGTGCCCTTAAATTATTATTGTTAGGTCGGCTGGGATTACATTGTGGCCCACTAGGATTACATTATGGCCCCATGGACTCCTATATATAGAAAGGAGGTTTTGTAAATTGTATCATCCAAGAATTGTTCATTTATGTAATGTATTGGAGGTTGCCCCCTCGAAGTGGCTCATTTCTAAGGCGTTTACATCTCTTTTCTTCTATTTTTGGAGCTGGTTACACAACAAAATCCTCCTATGGGAAAAGTCTGAACCTCTGCTCAAAATATCGGTTGAATCTCCTACAGAAACCCCAATCCAGAGCACCTCCAAAAGAAACTGCATCCTCTCTCCCAGTGACTGCGCAGTCTCTATAAGCTCCAGCTCTGCAACAAACCCAAATAAGAAAGTGACTCACAAAATACTGAAGAACTAACCTTGCTCGAGCAGGCACTCGAAGTCCCTCGAGGCTAAGGGCGAGATCTCTAACCGGAGACACTCAATGCACTAAACAGTGCTGCAGACATGCTAAATAGCCAGCGTACTCAAGAAGACAAACGTCTAGCTCAAAATCATCAACTCCAGAATGAATCAAATGAGGAGGCTTCTCCATCTTTTATAACGTTGGTTTCCATTCAAAACCCCAACGTAGCCTCTCTCTCCTCCACATGCTCATCCTCATCTACGTAGAAGCTTCTAGAATGTACGTGGGTCCCCTCCTCTACGTGGTGTTTGGCCCCCCTTGGCTCCCCTTAAGTCATAACATTGTGCTACTACGACGATGTTTTATTTCACTTAAGTGAGTTAGACCCTATCTACTCACTTTTTATTTATTTACAAACTTTAGACGACAAAACTATACAAAAATAGAATATTCCAATTAGCTGTCGCTAATTAGGAATATTACAGTCTTCCCCGGAAAAATGTTGCTTGTCCTCAAGCAACTGAAGTGATGGATGCTGCAAAATCTTCTCACTCTCCCAAGTGGCATCCTCATCTGGAAAATTCTTCCACCTCACCAAGAATTCCTGGACCGTCCTGCTCCATATTTTCCTCTCCTTGGTATCAATAATGGCCTCTGGCTGCAACACCAAGTGCCCTCATCATCTATAGGTGGTAGCTCCTCTGTCACTATCACCTGCTACCCCAATGCCTTCTTCAGGCATGATACATGGAAAATGTTATGGATCTTGCTACCTTGGGGCAGCTCCAACTCATACGCAACCTGCCCAATCCTGCATATCACCCTGTATGGCCCGTAAAAGCGAGGCTTGAGCTTCTCAGCTCCCTTTTTCTTCAGCGATGACTGTCGATTCCCCTACCTCAAACTGTCTCTCCACCTGACCTCTATCAGCATACAACTTTTGCTGGTTTTGTGTTGTAGCCATATTATCCTTGAGAGCTCGGAGGATGTCCTGACTCTCTTGGATCCAAATCTTGGCTCTAGGAGCCTTGCTAGCTCCGAACATCACATAAGAAAAAGATAAAGGATGGTACCCATACAAAGAATAAAATGGTGACATACCAATAGACATGTGATGTGTCGTGTTGTAGCAGTACTCCCCTAAATGCAACCATCTTAACCATGCTCGCTGCTGCCCACTGACATAGTTACGCAAGTATTCCTCCAGCCACTTGTTAACTATCTTCGTCTGTCCATCTATCTGTGGGTGATAACTGGTACTCGGTGTCAACTCCATCCCCACCAGCCGGAAAAGCTCCTACAAAAATCCACCCTTGAAGCGGTTGTCCCTATCACTGATGATGGTCTTAGGAAGACCATGTAGCCTGAAAAATTCTCTGAAGAGCAACTTGGCCACCTGTGTTGCTGTGTAATGCGCAGATATGGCGAAAAATTGTGCATACTTTGTCAACCGATCAACGACGACAAAGATACAATCCTTTCCCTGCACCATGGGCAACCCTGTGATGAAGTCCATCGATATGCTCTCCCATTTTCCCTCCGGAATGGGAAGAGGCTGCAAAAATCCTACGGGATGGCTCATCTCCCCTTTGTTCCTCTAATAAACATCACACTCCCTAATGTGCTGGAGTACGTCCTCTTTGAGGCCCTTCCATGAGAACCTCTCTCTAATGGCCCTGTAGTTTTTAGTAAACCCCTGATGGCCTGCCAATGGAGAATCATGTGATGCCTGGAGTATTTTCTTCTTAAGCTGAGACCCCTCAGTCAAGAATATCTTGTCCCTGTAGTAGATGATCTCATCAACCACCCTGTACCTGTCATCCGCCACCTGTCCATCCAACACCTCACATGCAAATCTGTCCTTGGAGTACTCAACTAAAATTCGAGCCCTCCAATCTATATCCAAGCTCATAAGAGATAATGTGGCTGGTCTACATGAAAGGGCATCTGCTACCATGTTATTCTTACCCTTGACATACTCAATGTCAAAGTCATATGCTTGGATCTTACTGATCCACTTTTGTTGCCTCTCCTGTAGCTGCTTCTGCTCCAAAAAGAACCTGAGGCTGTTGTGATCAGTCCTCACCCTGAACCTGTTCCCTACCAGATACTGCCGGAATTTGGCCAAGGCATGCATGATGGCCAACATCTCCTTGTTGTATATAGGATACAACCTCTCGTGTGGAAGGAGCTTCCGGCTCTCAAAGGCTATAGGGTGTCCCCCCTGCATCAATACTACATCGATCCCCTCTCTTGGCGCATCACACTTCAAGAAAAATGGCTGCGTGAAATCTAGAAATGTAAGCATGGGGCAGCTACTCATCACCTCCTTGAGCCTATTAAAGGCTCGCTGCGCTGTATCTGACCAACTGAATGCCCCCTTCTTCATCAAGTTTGTAAGGGGTGTAGCAAGCTGTGAGAATCCTCTGACGAACTTCCTGTAATAGGTACATATCCCAATGAACCCTCAAAGTTCCATCACGTTCTTTGGCTCTAGCCAATCCCTGATGGCTCTAATCTTCTCCTCATGGACTCTCACTCCGTCCACTCCAATAATGTGACCCAAATATAACATCTCCAACATCACAAACTCATACTTGGAGAGCTTAGCATAGAAATGTTGCTCTTCCAAGATGTGTAGTACTGCCTCTATATGCTGGAGATGCTCCTCCCAAGTCCTGCTATATATAAGTATGTCATCGAAGAAAATCAATACAAACTTCCTTAGATGACTACAGAAGATATGGTTCATGCAAGACTGAAAGGTGGCTAGTGCATTGGCCAGTCCAAAATTCATAACCAAAAACTCAAAGTGCCCATAATGACACCTGAAGGCGGTCTTGGGAATGTCTTGTTCCCTCATGCGAATCTGGTGGTACCCTGATCTCAAATCAATCTTCGAGAAGAACTTAGCTCCTTACAGCTCATCCATCAACTCATCGATCCTGGGTATAGGGTACCTGTTATTCAGAGTCTTCTTGTTCAGGGCCCTGTAGTCAATGCACATCCTCAAGGTGCCATCCTTCTTCTTCACCAACACTACAGAAGAAGCAAACGGACTCGTGCTCGGTCTGATGTGTCCAAGAGCCAACAACTCCTGGATGGCCCACTCAATCTCATCCTGATAGGCTTTGGGATGCCTATAGGGGGTAGTGATCACTTCCTGGATACCCTGCTCAAGCTCAATGGTATGCTCAAACCCTCGATCTGGTGGCCGACCTGGTGGTATATCCCCAAATACTACCTCATGCCTGTCGAGGATGGCCTATATATCTGGATGAACTACTCGATCAGTGGTCTCTACCTCTGATGCTCGCAACTCAACTGCCCACTCTATGTCTCCCTTCTGGAAGTCTGCCTCCATCCGATGTGCCAAAACTATCTCGCGGATCTTCTCATGCTTCCCAGCCTTCTTGTCATCCCACTCCATCTCTAAGGCCTCCCAATCCATGGTGACCTTCCCCAGAGTAATCAACCACTAAACACCCAGTACCACATTGGTATCTGGTATGTTGACCATGAAGAAGTGGTCGGTCACAGTGTAAGTTCCCATAGTCACTGCCAACTCTGGGATATATCGGGCACACTGCATCATCTAGGCTCCTGGGACCAAGACTAAAAATCCGTTAAAGCCCTTGGTCAGTATACCCCTCCACTCTACCATCTGTGCATCAATAAAGTTTTGGGTCACCCCACTATCAACCAAAACTGATACTCTTTGGCCACGTACTGTCCCTCGTATGTGCAGCGTCAAATACTTAGGAACTCCTCGCAAGGCTGCAAGGGTCCCACCTGTGGGTGCAAATGTTGCACCTCCTATCCCTGGAGGTGGAGGTAGCAATTGATCCTAGGCTGTCTAACTATCTCCTGCCTCCTCATCATCCTCCTGATCCTCTTCCCCACTGTCATTGGAGAAGACCTCAATGAAGTGTGCTTTTCCAGTAGCACACCTATGCCCTGGTGCCCATGTCTCCTGAAAAGTGAAGCACAACTGCTTCTTCCTCAACTCCCTCCTAGCATCATCACCTATCTGAGCCCATCTAGGATTCCCCTTTGGGGGAGGAACCCTCACATCCTTCCCCTTGGGCTCGAAACCTATCTCTGGGGGTAAGGTGTCTGTGTCCTAGGAAATGCATCCTGTAAGTCCCTGGTCCTGCTGATAGCATCCTGGAGAGTAGTTGGTCTAGTAGATCTGAATAGACCTCAAAGTGGCTATGCCAATCCCTCCACAAACATATAGATCATCCGTGTCGTGGATAGATTTTGCACCATCACCGAAACCCTCAAGAAATTTGCAATGTATGTCTATGCGCTCCCTGTCTGCTTGAGCCTCATCAGCTCAACAAAATGTTGTTCTGGATCCCTCTGGTCAAAACGCTCCATCACCCTCCTGGTAAACTCGGCATATGTCATCACTGTAGAATGCCTGAGTGTGACCATCCCATGGAACCACCAGTCCTGGGCCTCACCATCCAAGTGTAATGTCGCCACCTTGATGGCCTCCGTCTCCGACATCTGGTTAAGCTGGAAATAGATTTCCAGCTTCTCCACCCAAGAATTTATTGGGTGTGGAGCTTGATTATCTTGTTTACTTTGTATCACAGCATTGGACCCCTGTACCTTAAAAAGGGGTGGCAACACCGCCCGTAATTAATCGCTATTGTGAGGGGTCCAGGGGGGGTGGCAGCGCTTTTCGGAGCCCCCCCTGGCGGGGGTTTTTGGGGGCAGTGCCCTTGAAGATAAAAAAAGATGTAAAATTTCCTTGTAAAAGTATAGTAATTTCTAGTCAATCTGGGTCGTTCATTAGGAAAATGATCTGACGGTAGAATTTATGTTTAGATTAGGGTTTTTTGCCCTAGAAGGCAACCCCTCACTTTTATGAGGGCATTGTATTGTGGCTGTGTATTGTATGTGTATTCTCAGAGCGAGAAATAGATAGGGAGACTGTGAGAGAGAACAAAGGATATTACAGCGAATCTGCTGTAGGTTTTGTCTCTTCATTTTTTCTAGATAATAGAAAGAAAGGACTGGCTGTTCGGGGTGGACGTAGCCCAAACTGGGTGAACCACGTATATCTGTGTCTCTCTAGTTTTATGTGTTTGTGTGCTTTTATTTTCCGCATATTTTATGTGTTGCATTGCTCCATAATATATAATTTTCTAACAACTGGTATCAGAGCTGAAGGTATATTTGGCTGATAAACTCACAGGAAAGAAGGGTTCCTGGTTCGAGTGGGAGCAATGGAGGAAGATGGTAAGTTTAGGGTCGAGAAATTTAACGGCCAAAACTTTCCGCTGTGGAAGATGCAGATGGAAGATTATCTGTATCAGAAATATTTGTACCTACGATTGAGCGGAAAAACAAAGAAGCCGGCGGCCATGACAGATGCAGAATGGAACATTCTCGATAGAAAGGCACTCGAAACAGTACGGTTGTGTCTTGCGGCATCAGTTGCCTTCAATATTTCTAAGGAAACAACAACAGAGGGTTTGATGCAGACATTGGCGAAACTATATGAAAAACCCTCGGCCTCAAACAAGGTATTTCTTATGAAACGACTATTTAATATGAAGATGTCGGAAGGTGGATCTGTTGCAGACCATTTAAATGAATTTAATACAGTTACCAGTTAGTTAAGTTCTGTAGGGGTAAAATTTGATGATGAATTTAGAGCTATGTTATTCTTGTGCTCATTGCCAGAGAGTTGGAATGGTTTAGTAATGGCCATTAGTAACTCTGTCTCTGGATCTAGTACTTTAAAGTTTGATGATGTTGTTGGTTCTATCCTTAGCGAGGAAATGCGACGGAAAAGCTCTGGTGAGACATCAGGTAATGCTTTGAGTGCAGAGTCTAGGGGAAGAAGAATGGAAAGAGGAAAGAGCTCGGGATATCACAGTAAATCAAGGAAAGGTAGATCTAAGTCCAGATCGGGAATAGTGTGCTGGAATTGCGGAAAGAAAGGACACCTAAAGAAAGACTATAGATCTCGGAAGGGAAAAGAAGGAGACACACAGCAAGAAAACAATCATGAAGAAAATGTGACAGGTGATGTGTTACAAGATGATTTGATTCTTTCTTTCTAAAATGTTACTGATTCTTGGGTTGTAGATTAAGGGGCTTCATTCCATGCCACACCTGATAAGAAATATTTTCATGACTATGTTCAAGGAGATTTTGGACAAGTTCGTTTGGGTGATGATAAACCCTATAAAATTGTTGGAATGGGTAAAGTTCTTGTAAAACAACAGAATGTAAACCAATGGATACTAAAGGAGGTAAGGCATGTTCCAGATCTGAAGAAAAATCTGATTTCAACAGGGCAGTTAGGTAGTGAAGGTTGTGTGACAACTTTCACAGATAAAACTTGGAAGGTCACCAAAGGAGCGTTGGTAATAGCAAAAGGTGAAAAGGTTGGTACATTGTATTTATGCAATGGTATTTCTAACTCTGTTAATGCTTTAACTTCCAAAGGAGAAGATGCAGCATTATGGCATCATAGGCTCAGACACATGAGTGAGAAGGGGATGAAAATTATTCACTCAAGAAATTTGCTTCCAGGTTTGAAGAATGTTGATTTGGATTTCTGTGAGAATTACATTTATGGAAAATAGAAGAGAGTCATATTTCTCAGAGTTGGGAAAGAAAAGAAGAGCGAAAAATTGGAGCTTGTGCATACAGATGTATGGGGACCTGCTCAGGTATCATCTCTCGGTGGCTCTCGTTATTATGTTACTTTTATTGATGATGCAACTAGATAAACATGGATTTATTGTATTCAGAATAAATCTGATGTATTTGATACTTTCAAGAAATGGAAAGATTTGGTTGAGATTGAGACAGGAAAGAAGTTGAAGCGTCTCAGATCAGACAATGGAGGTGAATATTGCAGCAAAGAGTTTGATAGGTACTGTTCAGAGCATGGAATTCGCACAGAGAAGACAGTTCCAAGAACACCACAAGAAAATGGTGTGTCAGAAAGGATGAACAGAACAATCATGGAGCGTGCAAGGTGCATGAGATTGCATGCAAGATTGCCTTTACAATTTTGGGTAGATGCTGTAGATACTGTTGTTTATCTAATAAGCAGAGGGCCTTCAAGTTCCTTGGATGGTGGTATTCCAGAGGAAGCATGGACAGGTAAAAAGGTAAACTACTCTTTTTTAAAGCCTTTTGGTTATGAGGCCTTTGTCCATATTAATAAAGAAAACAGAACAAAGCTTGAGGAAAAATCAAAGAAATGTACCTTTATTGGATATGGTGCTAATGATTTTGGTTATCGCTTATATGATTATGAAAATCACAAAATCATTAGGAGCAGAGATGTAATATTAAATGAAAAGGTCTTGTATAAGAATCAATTGCAGGAAAAGAAACAGGAAAAAGAAAGCAAGGAATACGCGGTTCTTGATGAGATATCTGAAAAAGTAAAGGTGCCTGAAAATAATAATAATCAACAACCACAGCAGCAGCAACCACCACAACAGCAACAGGCACCTCAAACACCTGAAAGTGGTGTTAGAAGATCTACCAGGATAAGTAGACCCCCTGAACGATAATCTCCTTCATTATATTATTTATTGTTGACTGATTCTGGTGAACCTGAATGTTATGAAGAAGAAATTCAGGTTGAAAGCAGGAAGAAGTGGGAGCTAGCCATGGAAGAAGAGATGGACTCCTTAATGCATAACCAGACTTGGGACTTAGTCAGGTTTCCTGCAGGTAAAACTACATTGCAGAATAAATGGGTTTACAGGCTGAAGGAAGAACATGGAGGAAAACAGAGGTACAAAGCTAGACTTGTGGTGAAGGGGTTTGCACAGAAGAAAGGTATTGATTTTGATGAAATATTTTCTCCTGTTGTTAAAATGAATTCAATCAGAACTATTTTAAGTCTTGTAGCAATGGAAGATTTACATCTTGAACAGTTAGATGTAAAGACAGCATTTCTCCATGGAGATTTGGAGGAAGAGATATACATGCAGCAACCAGAAGGATATGAGGTAAAAGGGAAAGAAAAATTGGTGTGTAGGTTAAAGAAGAGCTTGTATGGCTTAAAACAGGCTCCAAGGCAGTGGTATCTAAAATTTGACAAGTTTATGTCTGAACAAGGTTATACTAGATGTCACTCTGATCATTGTGTTTATCTAAAAATGCAAAATGATGGCAGCTATATTATATTGTTATTGTATGTAGATGACATGCTTGTTGCAGGGTCTAACATGCAGGAAATAAATGTGCTCAAAAGAAAATTGGCAAACTCATTTGCAATGAAGGATTTGGGAGCTGCAAAACAAATCCTTGGTATGAGGATAACTAGAGACAAGAAAAATTGTAAATTAACACTGTCTCAGAATGAGTACATAGAAAAGGTGTTGAAAATATTTAATATGTAGAATGCAAAACCAGTTAGTACATTGTTTTCTAGCCATTTCAAACTTAGTAAGGAGATGTGCCCAAATACCCAAGAAGACATGGATTATATGTCAAAAGTTCCATATGCATCAGTAGTTGGAAGCTTAATGTATGCAATGGTCTGCACAAGGCCTGATATTGCACATGCAGTGGGAGTTTTAAGCAGGTACATGAACAATCCAGGAAAAGAACATTGGATGGCAGTAAAATGGATTCTCAGATATTTGAGAGGTACCACAAATCAAGCATTATGCTTTGGTGGTTCAAACATTTCTCTACAGGGATATGTTGATGCAGATATGGCAGGTGATAGAGATAAAAGGAGGAGCACTACAGGATATGTATTTACTGTAGGTGGAACAGCTGTCAGTTGGGTTTCAAAAATCCAAAGTGTTGTTGCACTTTCAACAACAGAAGCAGAGTATGTTGCTGCTACAGAAGCTAGTAAAGAAATGATTTGGTTACAAAGGTTTATGGATGAATTGGGTAAGAAGCATGATATGGGCACGTTATACAGTGATAGCCAAAGTGCCATTCATCTTGCAAAGAACTCAGCATTTCATTCCAAGACTAAACACATACATCTCAAGTACCATTTCATACAGTCAGTATTGGAAGATGGAGAGTTGAAGCTGGAAAAGATACACACTAGCCAGAATCCTGCAGATATGCTAACAAAAGTTGTAACCAGGGAGAAACTGAGAACATGCTCAATTTCAATTGGTCTTCAAGGATGACGATGAAGATGAGAAACAGCCAGGTCCAAAGAGGAGTCATTGTCCAGCAAATGAAGCAGCGGTGGAGTTGCTACAATCAGTCTCCAAGTGGGAGATTGTTGGGTGTGGAGCCTGATTATCTTGTTTACTTTGTATCACAGCATTGGACCCCTGTACCTTAAAAAGGGGCGGCAACGCCGCCCATAATTAATCGCTTCCATGGGGGGTCTAGGGGGGGGCGACAGAGCTTTTAGGAGCCCCCCCCTGGCGGGGGTTTTCGGGGGCAGCGCCCCCAAAGCTAAAAACAGATGTAAAATTGCCTTGTAAAAGTATAGTGATTTCTAGTCAATCTGGGCTGTTCATTAGGCAAATGATCTAACGATAGAAGTTATGTTTAGATTAGGGTTTTTTGCCCTAGAAGGCAACCCATTGCTTTTATGAGGGCATTTTATTGCAGCTGTGTACTGTATGTGTATTCTCAAAGAGAGAAACAAAGAAGGAGACTGTGAGAGAGAATAGAGGATATTATAGCGGATCTGATGTAGGTTTTGTCTCTTCATTTTTGCTGGATAATAGAAAGAAAGGACTGGCTGTTCGGGGTGGACGTAGCCCAAACTGGGTGAACCACGTATATCTGTGTCTCTCTAGTTTTATGTGTTTTGTGTTCTTTTATTTTCTGCATATTTTATGTGTTGCATTGATCTGTAATATTTAATTTTCTAACAGACTTTGCCGAACTGTTTGATGAGCCATCAAACATAGGCAAATGGAAAATGCTAGATGTGCAGTGGGAATCTCCATCATGATAATGTTGGTGCCCTCTATGATGGTCTGGGGTCTACTATCCCGCTGGAGCTGAACAAAATCTCAGACTGAGAGGGAATCCATGAACTCCTGCCCATAGGCATGATACTCTACAAAATACTCGCCCATGTGTCCAGGCTCTGCCTCCTACTAGGCTCCTTCTCCTGTGTCTGCTCCCAAGAAAGTGGGCATAGTAGAGCGGGTTGGTGCATGTGAAGCCATCGGCTGAGGAATATCACGCTTAGCAGCACCATGCTCTGGAAAATGATGGGATGTACCTGATCCCTCTCCTACCTGGAAAACCCGTGGATTCTCACGCTGTCTATCCTCCACAGCGGTGAACCTCTCACCCATCACCTCAATCTGTCTGGCTAAATCCTGCACTGATTTGAGGAGTGCCTCCCCAAACTATTTGGCCTCTGTGTCATCTACCACCTGCCCTCTCTGCTCTAAATCTAATACATGCTCCTCCTGCTCTGCGTCTGTCACAGGCTCTCTCTCCTGCTCTGTGTCCACCACCCGAACACAATCTCCCTCTCCGTAGGTGTTCTCTAACCTACGCTCACGGTCTTTGTACTTCCTGCCTCTATAAAAAATATATGGTCTCTTCCCTGATGTCATAGACCATAGGCCGAGCTAGAACTATGCTCTGATACCACTGTAATATCCCGTTTCGGGGATATCTCTAAAACACGGCAAATTCCAACCAGAGATGGACTGCGAAGGCATTTACCGGATATTCCGCCTATGAGAGAGGACGAGATCTAGAGGCTACCTGGCCCTTTCCAGACTCTATCTAAGAGTGAAATATAAACACACCAATTGGTATAGAACTAGAATGCTCAAAAATATAAATAAATAACAGTGCAGCAGAAATATAATAACAGAGAAAGAAATTACGACAACTCATCCAGAAAATGTAGAGAGGAAATGCTAAGCCATTTTATTAATATGAGAAATATAATGGAGTACAATAGGTGATCAGAGTGATGGCATCTAATCTTGCTCAAGGCAAGTGATGAAACACTCTTAGAAAATACAGGAAATGGTTGCTCTATGATCTGCGTCCCAGCTACTGGAAAACTGCCATGTAGCTGCTACTGTTGGAATGGACTGGAAACTAGGGGCTGATCCCCTTGCCAAAATAAGCTAAAAATATGCAAACCTCTTCTTCTCACCAACCCAGACAAAACCCAAAAACTATATAAAAAATGGCCAACCACCGAAAATCACCAGAAAATGCCTCCTCAGGGAATTACGTGGGCCTCCAAGGCTCTGCACAAAGCCTAAATGGAAATAGCTGAAACTCCACCTCAAACTCCACCAAAATCCTCCTATGGACAAAGGCTGACCCTTTACTCAAAATCTCGGCTGAATCTCCTGCAGAAACCCCAATCTGGAGCACCTCCAAAAGGGACTGCGTCCTCTCTCCTAGTGATTACGCAGTCTCTATAAGCTCCAGCTCTGCAACAAAACCAAACAACAAAACGACTCACAAAATACTAAAGAACTAACCTTGCCCGAGCAAGCACTCAAAGTCCCCCGGGGCTAAGGGCGAGATCTCCGACCGAAGACACTCAATGCACTAAACAGTGCTGCAGATAGGCTAAACAGCCAGCGTGCTCAAGAAGACAAACGTCTAGCTCAAAATCATCAACTCCAGAATGAATCAAATGAGGAGGCTTCTCCGTCTTTTATAACGTTGATTTCCCTCCAAAACCCCAACGTAGCCTCTCTCTCGTCCACAGGCTCATCCTCATCTGCGCAGAAGATTCTAGAGTGTACGTGGGTCCCCTCATCTACGTGGTGTTTGGCCCCCCTTGGTTCCCCTTAAGTCATAACATTGTGCTACTAGGAGGATGTTTTATTTCACTTAAGTGAGTTAGACCCTCTCTACTCACTTTTTATTTATTTACAAACTTTAGATGGAAAAACTATACAAAAATTGAATATTCCAATTAGCTATTGCTAATTAGGAATATTACAAAATCTCTCCAAGGAGATCAATCAGATGAAGGAGGAAGAACAAAGATCAGATCCAAGAAAAATATGTGATGAGGAAATTAATTCCTATCAGCAATAAAGAAGACCAGAGAACCCTAGATCTCCTCATAGATCCACTATGCCCAATTTCTTTGAATAAGGTGAGAGGTATAGAAGTGAAGAAAGGCATGAACCTGAGACTCATGAGACTCTCAGTCTATATCTTGAAGAGTACAAAGCACAGTCTAGAGCTTTCAAGGAGAATCTAACTCTCCAACAGTTCTTCCAGATTAGAGAACAAAGAGGATCCTATAGTAGCAATAGAAGGAAGAGGCATAATAGATTCTATTTGCCTACATTTGATGGATCTTACTCAAGCAATGTCAAGGCTTGGAGGAGGTAGTTAGATTAGTTTTTCAAGCTACATCTTGTGGCTGAAGAAGAGGCTATTCAAATTGCAGCACTTAATCTCTTAGATGAAGTAGAATATTGATGGTTTGGGCACCTAGAGCATGCAAAGGTAACCAAGTATTCAGATTTCTTTCACAAGTTGAGAAAGAAGTTTGATGTGGGGAGGAAAAAGTTGTGCTACAAAGGGGCATCTCACCAGGAAACCAAGGAGAATGTCAATCTTGTCACTCTGGATAAGAGGTCACTACTTTCACCACCTTCTGTAGAAGTACTTGTAACTGGAGAAGAGATACTTGCATCTTTGCAAAGTAGTCTTGAGCTCTTGACTTATGGAGTCCCATGCATGGATCAGGAGATGCATGAGGAAGAGGAGGAGGATACCAGAGCTAGTACACTTGAAGAAGAGAGACCATCACTCTTACCAGTAGTTGGAGATACTATTGTCCTGGTTGGAGGAACTCTTTTTTTCTGTCAGAGATTCCTACATATCAGTTGATCCAAGGTATGCATAGAATTTCAGCACATATTGTTTTAAGATCAATGCATAACCAAGGTTTAGAATAAAATGATGATTGAAGCAGAAACATATCACAACACATAGGATGCTTTATATAATCAAGGAGGAGATTGAAAACTATCCCTGTTCATCATTGTTGAGCTGCATCCAACCCCTTGAGTTGAGATGTAGAGTTTTAGAAAATGGGCTTAGCATTATCCTATGTACAATGGCTGATTATGAGATCAGTATTGTGCCTTACTTTGAGAAAGCATATGTATTACCCTGTAGATCTATAGCGCTATACTTAGTAGCTGTGACAAAGAAAGGGCTTCATCATTCTTGGAACATTCTGGAGGTAGCTTCATTCATGAAGCAATGGAAGCAAAGATGATAAATGGTAGACATCTTGAAATGAGAAACCTTTTCTCCCTTCTAGATGACCCTTTCTCAATGGGCCTCTCACTGATCAAAGACAAACTTCTACTTGCATTAAATCCAAAACTTCTTTGGTTTTGGAGGGCCTTTGATGGAGAGAGAATCTCATTAAGAGATCTCATTAGAGATGCATTTCAACATTTCATTAAATGTAAAAGTCTTCAATAGTTTGGAAAGGATGGCATTCTAGAAAGGGAGGATGCCATGATTATGCAGTACCTCATTCATCATCCCCATGGGAGTGAATGAGTAAGGATGATAAGCAATGGGTTGCAAATCCACTTGCATATTTGTAGGGGCCAGCATGCTTGGTTACGTTGGTTACCATTGGGAGATCTCTGTCACTCTCCAAAGGCACCTATTTTTCTGATCCATGCCTTGAAAAACATGTATGAAATGAAGAAGGAGGCATGGTTGCACTGGCTGCTCTTGGGTGAGTATGGATACCACCCAATAGCTCATCATTTTCTGAATCATGCCTTTTTTCTCAATGATAAATTGCAGCAAGGGAAGGCATGTTCATTTTGGTTTGACTTGAGAGAGTTTGGCCACCACATGACATCTCCTATGTCTATGTGTTTTGTATTGTGTAAAACTTGGCATAATGATCTCATGATGTGCATTGATGATGTTTCTTTGTATGGGGCTGATATGACATCTCATATTTCCATTAGTATGCTTTTGTTTCATGATGCACATGAGGGGGAGAGAAAGCAACAAGATCTCTTCTTGCTTGGATTGCTTTTGGGGGAGTTTGGCTTGTCCATATTACATGGAGGAGATGGAGGATGGCAGCAAAGGGCCTTACTCTGGTGGTTATTGTTAGGAGAATATGGTTTGAAATATTTGTCTACCCATATTACTTCTTCCCTTATTATTTTGCATAACCTTGGAATGTTGAAGTTTGGATCCAACAAGGCCAATAGGGCTAAGTATGAGAGCATCTCAATGCTCAATCTAATTCATGAAACATGGGATGAAGATATGTATTGTGTGATGGAGCTTTTCCTTTATGGAGAGAACCACCTTATTGTATGCACCTCATGTATTGATGATGATGTTGGGCATCATATGGTTGTCACTTGGTACTTCATGATGGGAGGAGGACATCTAACCAAACAGTTGGAGGTCATTCTTTATGATTTTAAAAGAAAACTTTGGAACCAAACATGCATAACCTATTCCAACAAATGGAGGAAGCCTTCCTTATGTGGATGCCATTTGGAGGGGAATAGATGGCTTGCATATAATTTTGGAGTTGCTTGAGGACAAGCAACATTTTGCCAGGGGGGACTGTAATATTCCCAAATTTTCATATCATATTTGGAATATTAGAGTCCTTTATTTTCTTAATCAATTAAGTAAATAAAAGGGTGGAGGGACCCACAATCCTCAATAAGAATAAATATCCACTTTGTGTGTGTGAATGTGGATTAATTCGAACTAGATATGCAAAAAGAGGTACTTGAGCAACTACTAATGTGAATGAGATTGGAGATCATGTCTCATTTAATGAGAGAGATCATAGAGGGTTGATTTAGTCATCTAAGATCTTGAAGATGTAAAACAAAGGGTCATTGAGCATTAATGATCAAATGGTGGAGGATCATGTGCAAATTAAGCACACATGATGGAAGAGGAGTACATTGCACCTAGACTATTTGGTTGATTTGGTCAAACATCGTTGTCCCACTTTGAGGATCTTGTCCACGTGAGACAGCATAGTTGAGATTAGGGGCAAGGCTTGGGATGGCTCAATCATTATAAAGGAGATGAAGGCAAATGTGAAAGGCATCTTGGATTATTTTGATTTATGATCTTTTAGATCTGGAATTGTCAATTGACATTCGACTGCATTCTTGGCTATTTAGCTGAGATTGCAGGTGTTGTTTAGCACAGGGTGTTCCCGGGAGGGAATGCCTCCTCTTTCTTTGAGTGATCTCTAAGGAAGAGGTTTTTACTTCACTATACATTAGGATTTAAGTGCTATTTCATTTTTCTACTTTCTGCAGAACATTCATATTTAGAAATCTACAGATTTCTGAAGATCAGTTTGGAAGGTGGAAGTTGTCTTCAGTACTTTAGCTGGAGAACAAGGTGAGGGATTATTCCCATCACTTGGGCTTATAGTTCAGCACTCCTAGAGCCACATTGAAGATTTGGCATCAGCCCAAATGTTATTGACCTCCTAGCTGCAGTACTCCCTTCAGGAAGAACGATGTCCATATTGCAGATCTGAAAGGAGGAAGGAAGTTGCTAGTACTTCAACTAGAAATCGAGTGGAGGATCATTCCTTCACATTTCCATCAGTCTCACCATTAGCTTGGAGCTTATTGCAACATTTTTCAGCAGGAAGAAGGCCTCCCTTTCCCTCACAACACAGTTTCTGTTGGAAGCTGTGTTACAGCAGCTAAATTCATCATTGGAGGATTGAGGAGGTAGATCTAGAGCTCTCATCTCATAGATTTGATGAAGGGATCAACCCTTCAAGCATAGACCTGATCTGAGCACACATTTCAGCCATCTATTCTTCAGATCTAGCTTCAGATTTTTGTTTCCCAGTAGATCAAGGATCAAATCCTAGGGAGGTGATTTTCCAAAGTTGCAGATCTGGAAAATCCTTTCTAGGTTGTCTTGGGAATCCATCACATTGGCCAGATCTTGAATCTTGGCATCATTAGAGCTCTAGTTTTGAGTAGATATACATTTTTATTTTCAGCCTGCAACCATATGTTTATATTCTGCTGAAGAGACAATGCAATATTTGCTGCGGAGCCTCAACAGTTATGTTGTACCTACTTCACACATGTTTTCGGGGTGATCTTAGCTCATATTTTTGGATAGATCTACCTATATCTTGTACTTGTGTAACTAATTCATCTCCAATATAATAAAATGGCTCAGCTCTTTTTTCATATTCTGATTTGTACTAAGATTTATTGTTTATTTTGCTATAATCTTTTATATTGTGTGAAGTATTGCTACATTCTCCCTTTTGGGATATTACATTCTCCCTCAGAATATCATATTGGCTAACTCATTCTCATGATTCCTTGAGCATAATAACACCTATGGAAATGATTTATTCACTAAGAATTATTTCATTCAAATTTCAGGTAAAAAAACATTAGTAGTTGCTCAACTACCTCTTTTTGCATATCTAGTCTAAGTTAATCCACATTCACACACACAAAGTGGAAGGGATCAACCCTTCAAGCATAGATCTGATCTGAGCACATATTTCAACCAACTATTCTTCAGATGTAGCTTCAGATCTGTATTTACCAGCAGATCAAGGATCAAATCCTAGGGAGGTGATTTTCCAAAGTTGCAGATCTAGAAAATCCTTTCTGGGTTATCTTGGGAATCTATCACATTGGCCAGATCCTGAATCTTGGCATCATTAGAGCTCCAGTTTTTAGTATATTTGCATTTCTCTTTTTAGCCTACAACTCCTTGCTTATATTATGCTGAAGAGACAACGCAATATTTTCTGCAGAGCCTCAACATTTACGATGTACTTGCTTCACACATGTTTCCAGGGTGATCTTAACTCATCTTTTTGGCTAGATCTACCTATATATTATACTTGTGTAACTGATTCATCTACAATATAATAAAATGGCTCGGCTCTTTCTGCATATTCTGATTTGTAGTTAGATTTATTGTTTATCATGTTGTAAGTTTTTATATTATGTGAAGTATTGCTGCATTCTCCCTTTTGGGATATTAAAGTGGTATCAGAGCATGATCTTTTGCTCAGCATGTAGACACTTCATCTTTTTACATTGAAAGAAGAATAGATAGATGAGATCTATCATGGAGGATGTGAGATCTGTCACTCCTTTCTTCAGATCCATGCAAGATCTCTCCAAGGAGATCAATCAGATGAAGGGGGAAGAACAAAGAGAAGTTCCAAGAAAAATATGTGATGAGGAAAGTACTTCCTATCAGCAACAAAGAAGACCGGAGAATCCTAGATCTCCTCATAGATCCACTATGCCCACTTTCTTTGAAGAAGGTGAGAGGTATAGAAGTGAAGAAAATAATGAACCTGAGACTCATGAGACTCTTAGTCTATATCTTGAAGAGTTAAAAACACAGTATATAGATTTCAAGGAGAAGCTAAATCTCCAACAATTCTTCCAGATTAGAGAATAAAGAGGATCCTATAGCAGCAATAGAAGAAAGAGGCATAATAGATTCTATTTGTCTACATATTATGGATCTTCCTCAAGCAATGTCAAGGTTTGGAGGAGGGAGTTAGATTCATTTTTAAAGCTACATCCTGTGGCTGAAGAGGAGGCTGTTCAGATTTCAGCACTTCATCTCTTAGATGAAGCAGAAGATTGGTGGCTTGGGCACCTAGAGCATGCAAGGATGACCAAATATTCAGATTTCTTTCACAAGTTGAGGAAAAACTTTGATGTGGAGAAGACAGAGATGTGCTACAAAGAGATGTATCCCAAGGAAACTAAGGAGGATGTCAATCTTGTCACTCTAGACAAGAGGTCACTACTTTCACAACCTACTGCAAAGGTATTTGTATCTAGAGAAGAGACACGTGCATCTTTGAAAAGTAGTCTTGAGCTCTTTACTTATGGAGTCCCATGCATGGATCAGGAGATGCATGAGGAAGAGGAGGAGGATATAAGTGCTAGTACACTTGAAGAAAATAGGCCATCACTCTTAACAGCAATTGGAGATACTGTTTTCCCGGTTGGGGGAACTCTTGTGTTCTATCAAGAGGTTCTCACATATCAGTTGATCCAAGGTATACATAAAATTTTAGCACATATTGTTTCAAGATAAATGCATGACCAATGATTAGAACAGGATGCTGATTTGAAGTAGAAACATATCACAATGTAGAGGACCCTTGATATAATCAAGGAAGAGACTGAAACTATCCCTGTTCATCATTGTTGAGTTGCATTCAACCCCTTGAGTTGAGATGTAGAGTTTCAGAAAATGGGATTAGTATTATCCTATGTACAATGGCTAATCATGAGATCAGTATTGTGCCTTACTTTGAGACCACATATGTATTACCCTAAAGATCTACAACGCTATCACTTAGTATCTATGACAAAGAAAGGGCTTCATCATTCCTAGAGAATTCTGGAGGTAGCTTCACTCATGAAGAAATGGAAGCAAAGATGACAAATATTAGACATCTTGGAATGAGAAACCTTTTCTCCTTTCTAGATGACCCTTTCTCAATGAGCCTCTCACTGCTCAAAGAGAAAATTATACTTGCATTAAATCCAAAACATATTTGGTTTTGGAGGGTCTTTTATGGAGAGAGAATCTCATTAAGAGATCTCATTAGAGATGCATTTCAATATTTCTTGAAATGCAAAGTCCTTCAACAGTTTGGGAAGGATGACATTCTACAAAGGGAGGATGTGATGATTATGCAGTACCTCATTCATCATCCCCATGGGAGTGAATGGGTAAGGATGATAACCAAGGGTTTGCAAAGCCACTTGCAGATCTGTATGGGCCAACATGCTTGGTTATGTTGGTTTCCATTGGGAGATTTCTGTCACTCTCCAAAGGCACCTATTTTTCTGATGTATGCCTTGAAAAACATGTATGAAATGAAGAAGGAGGCATGGATGTGTTGGCTGCTCTTGGGTGAGTATGGATACCACCCAATAGCTCATCATTTTCTAAATCATGCCTTGTCTTTCAATAATAAATTTCAGCAATGGAAGGCATGTTCATTTTGGTTTTACTTGAGAGAGTTTGGCCACCACATGACATCTTCTATGTCTATGTGTTTTGTATTGTCTAAAACTTGGAATAATGATCTCAAGATGTGCATTAATGATGTTTCTTTGTATTGGGCTGATGTGACATCTTCTATGTCCATTAGTATGCTTTTGCAACATGATGCACATGTGGACGAGAGGAAGCAGCAAGATCTCTTGTTGCTTGGATTGTTTTTGGGGGAGTTTGGCTTGTCCATCTTACATGGAGGAGATGGAGGATGGTAGCAAAGGGCCTTAATCCGGTGGTTATTGTTAGGGGAATATAGTTTGACATATTTGTCTACCCATATTACTTCTTCCCTTCTTCCTTTGCATAATGTTGGAAGGATGAAGTTTGGATCCAACAAGGCCAATAGGGCTAAGTATGAGAGCATCTCAATGCTCAATCTAATTCATGAAACATGGGATGAAGATATGGATTGTGTGATGAAGCTTTTCCTTTGTGAAGAGAGACGCCTTATTGTATGCACCTCATGTGTTTATGATGATGTTGGACATCATATGGTTGTCACTTGGTACTTCATGATGGGAGGAGGACATCTAACCAAACAGTTGGAGGTCATTATTTATGCTTTTAAAAGACAACTTGGGAACCAAACATGCATAACTTATTGTAGCAAATGGAGGAAGCTTTCCTTATGTGGATGCCATTTGGAGGGGAATAGATGGCTTTGCATCTACTTTTGGAGTTGCTTGAGGACAAGCAACATTTTTCCTGGGGGGACTGTAAGATTTCAAAATTTTCACATCATATTTGGAATATTAGAGTCCTTCATTTTCTTAATGAATTAAGTAAATAAAAGGGTGGAGCGACCCACAATTCTCAATCAGAATAAATATCTACATTGTGTGTATGAATGTGGATTAATTTAGACTAGATCTGCAAAAAGAGGTAGTTGAGCAGCTACTAATGTGAATGAGATTGGAGATCATGTCTCATTTAATGAGAGAGATCATAGAGGGTTGATTCAGTAAAATAAGATCTTGAAGATGTGAAGCAAAGGGTCATTGAGCATTAATGATCAAGTGTTGGAGAATCATGTGTAAATGAAGCACACATGATGGAGGAGGTGTACATTGCACCTAGACTATTTGGTTGATTTGGTCAAACAGTGTAGCCCCACTTGGAGGATCTTGTCCACATGAGACCGCGCAGTTGAGATTAGGGCCAACGCTTGGGATAGATCAATCATTATAAAGGAGATGAAGGCAAAGGTGAAAGGCATCTTGGATTATTTGATGTATGATATTTTAGATCTGGAATTGTCAAGTGACATTCCACTGCATTCTTGGGTTGTTTGGAAGAGATTGAATGTGTTGTTTAGCACAAGGTGTTCTTGGGTGGGAATCCCTCCTCTTTCTTTGAGTGATATCTAAGGAAGAGGTTTGTACTTCATTATACATCAGGATTTAAGTGCCATTTCCTTTTTCTACTTTCTGCAGAACATTCATATTCAGAAATTTGTAGATTTCTGAAGATCAGTTTGGAAGGTGGAAGTTTTCTTCAATACTTCAGCTGGAGAATAAGGTGAGGGATTATTCCCATCACTTGGGCTTATATTTCAGCACTCCCAGAGCCAAATTGCAGATCTGGCATCAAGATAAATGTTATTGACTTCCTTGTAGCAGTATTCTCTCCAAGAATAACGTTGTCCATATTGCAGATCTGAAAGGAGGAAGGAAGTTGCTATTACTTCAGTAGCAATCCAGTGGAGGATCATTCCTCCACATTTCCATCAGTATCACCATCAGCCTATAGTTTATTGCAGCATATTTCAACAGGTATAAGGCCTCTCTTTCCCTCATAATGTAGTTTTCAGAGGCAGTTGTGTTGCAGCAGCTGCAATCATCTATTGGAGGATTGAGAAGCTATATCTAGATCTTATATCTCATAGATATGATGAAAGGATCAACCCTTCAATAATAGATCTGATCTGAGCACATATTTCAGCCATCTATTCTTCATATCTAGCTTTAGATATGTATCTCCCAGCGGATCAAGGATCAAATCCTAGGGAGGTGATTTTCAAAAGTTGCGGATCTGGAAAATCCTTTCTAGGTTATCTTGGGAATCCATCACATTAGCCAGATCCTAAATATTGGCATCATCAGAGCTCCATTTTTTAGTAGATATGCATTTCTCTTTTTAGCCTGAAACTCTGTTCTTATATTCTGCTGAAGAGACACCACAGTATTTGCTGCAGAACCTCAAGAGGTACGTTGTACTTGCTTCACACATGTTTTCACGGTGATCTTAGCTCATCTTTTTGGCTAGATCTACCTATATCTTATACTTTTGTAACTGATTCATCTCCAATATAATAAAATGGCTCAGCTCATTCTGCATATTTTGATTTGTACTTAGATTTATTTTTTATCTTGCTTTAATCTTTTATATTGTGTGAAATATTTCTGCATTCTCCCTTTTGGGATATTACATTCTCCCTCATAATATCATATTGGCTGAGTCATTCTCATGATTCCTTGAGCATAATAACACCTATGGAAATGCTCTATTCACTTAGAATTCTTTCATTCAAAGGTCAGGTCAAAAAACAGTCCCATTAGGTCATTAGGGTTTTTCATTTTTCAAGGTCATCCCTTCATTCAGATGAGGTCAACATATATATGAGAGGGACTCAATAAGATCATCATGATGTATTTATTATAATTTCAAAGTTGTATTTTATTTTAATGACTTTTATATCAAAATGTCATTTTGATAGAAAAGTCAAATTTGTAATTTATTTCAATTTTACAAATGTAATTTTATGATTTCAAATGTAATAAATACAATCCCAAAGCTTTCAAAGTGAAATTATGTTCAGCCTAAGTGAGCAAGAGATCCAAACTCCATGTTGATCAACCTGCAATGCTAAAATTCACAAAAGAAAAATAGTATCAGTGTTAAAGAAGAAAAAATAACATTAGAAAAGTGGGTAGTTTGGATTAAAATTCCAATTCACTAAAGCAATAAAGCGCATTAAGCATCTTAAAATAAGTCATTGTTTCCATGTAGCCTTCAAGAGTTTTCAGCAAGAGAGAAATTCTGAGTTTACTAAGCAATTTGGGCCAAAATTGGAAGGCGGTGTGTGTTTGGAGGCTGTCGCTGCGCATTCATCCAAGCGTTGCGCGCTCACCCAGCCACACTACACGTTTACCCTGAAATCCCAGAGTAATTAACAAAGGCGCTGCGTGTTTGGAGGTTGGTTCTGTGTGTTCTGCCCGGCGCTGCATGTTTACACAATGGTTGTTTTGAAGGTTGTCAACGCTTCTAGCCAGCTTTGGTTTCCTCATAAATTTCTCCAAGGAGTTTTTGATCAGTAAGTGACCATAAAATACCTCTCTTTTCACATGTTTATCATTCCTTTCCAGAGTTGAAAGTGTCATAGCATATGAAACCCTAGTTTTAGTTCATTATCATTTTTCATACATCATATCTTTGTTCACCTCCCTAAACCCATATTATTCATGAGCATGGTTAATCCCTAGGGTTTCCAATAACCTAGGTTTTCTATTTACACTCATTTCCTTCATTCATCTAAGCTATCCATCTCATCTCCTTCTCATCTCATTCCAATTTTCACCCTAGGGTTTCCTAATTCAAAATTCAAAAGTGTCTGAAGAAGAAGATAGAGGTGTTGGTGAGGCACAAATACCATGGAGAAATGACCACAAAGGAGGGAAAATTAATCGATTTAATAACTACAAGGGAACTCATGGCCTCTCCTCTCACTGTTTCTTGTTTCTAGCATGTTGGTTGTGTTTATTTTTGTGAGAGGGTGTAGCAGATTCAATATCATTCTGAGTTGACAAGCTTATTCATCACAAATGTTCATTATAAACACGTCACTCTTGCAGGGGGTTACTTTTGATATGTCCACTGATGCCATTTCAGATGCTACATGGATCCCTAATGTGGGAGAAATATGGTTTAAATAAGAAAACCTTTATCTAAGCTATTATGAACCATACCTCAAACCTAGATACAAGGATGACAAGAAGTCAATTTTCCCCTTTTCTCATCTCCTTGACCGATATGTTCCCATGATGAAAATAATAATGAAGTACTTCACTTGTGAGGGGAGGTTTTCTTGACCCTACTCATACCATATCCGACTCCTCATGCACTTCACTAGATTTAGAATGCTTCACCTACTGTATTATCTCTTCCGCAACATTGACAAGATGGCATTCATTGTGCAAAAAAGGGATTATAATGATCAAATGCAAAGTCTTTTTCATCACTCCCTCATCAAGATGTTGGTCATGCATCAGTTAGAGTAAGAGAATATCCCATGGGACACTTTCATTGCAAATTAAGTTTTCACTACCCCACCTATTCATCATGAGAAAAATATCCCTTCATCATCTCATCCGCCCATATCCACTTCTCCATTTCAACCTGCTGCTCATTCATCATCACCTAGTTAGATCCATTCACCTCATGTTGATCCTTATTCTCCACCTTTCTATAACCCTTCATCATCCCATCATGATACTGGAGCATCAAGCAGTGAAAGGGACATTGAGGCAACTTGGGCTAATGTGAATGATCTTGAGCCATTTCCCAAGACCTATTAGAGAGGCCATAGGCATGCCTTTTTTCACATGGTGTGAAAGGGGTCATGCTTTCTTCATCAGAAAAATAGGGGCAAGGAAAAGGATACAGAGCCTATCATTGAGGAGTAGGAGGACAAGCATGAAACTGAGCAGGAGTTTTAGCTGATTGACCTTGATGATGAGGATGAGGTTAGAATCACCAATGCATTGATCGGAACCAAAGAGGAAAATATTAGTGAAATTCAAGCCAATCTTGACAGAGCACGGTATGTGATTGAATTCCTTGAGTAGGAAAATCAGCAGTTGAATACTAAGTAGATCATGAGTGAGGTCAGGACCATCAAAGTTCAAAAAGAGGCAGGGTATAATATCCCCAAAAGAGAATATTCAACAATACCTGCTAGAATAATGAATTTTTCAGAAGTATGTGCACTGAAATGAGTTTTCAGCCCTTGGATCCCTTATATCTAGATATATATCATCTAAATCCAAAAGGAGAGAAAAAAAAAATCAAACTAGGTGAGGTAAATAGACCTCCCACACCTAGTATGGTTGGAAAATACCAAAAAATGGGGTTGCAACAATATGCGACAATACTACAGGAAAATATTGCATTTTTTGAGAGAAATAGAAGGATACCAATAATAAGGCTCAACATTCATATATACATCAATGAATCAGATCCATAATGTGGACCATACAATGTATGACATAATGTAGAAGACAAGAATAGAAGAAATTCCTCAAAAAGAGGGGCTGCAACACATATATTGACTGAAAAATAACTTGACAACATTATTTTTAATAGCTGTAGTAGTTGTATATTACACTCTAGATCAGAGCAGATCTGTGTACAAAATATTAGATCCATTTTAGATATGCACACTAGAAGAGCTCCTTTACAATTTCCCCTTGGGGTTTTGAGCAAAACATGAAATACAAAGAGTAGATTTGATCTAAAGTTGCAGATCTGCAGTAGTACTCAGAAATTTCTGAAGATGAATACAATAGAAGTATATCATATTTGAATAGAACATGGATCATAAGTATAATCCATGGATCACCATAGTGAAGGGCAGAACCCTAGCACAACTGTATACTTGCAAATAATGAAATCCTGGAAGGGAAACTGTGTTGTAGGCTCTAGCACGGATTTGGCCTGATGCCAAGATCTAAAAATGAAGCTAAAATGATCTAATGCTATCTTATTAAGGGGATAGATGGCTTCCCACTTAAAAGAGGCACTATATTGGCCTAGATCTGAGTAGATCTAGCCTCCACTTGCTACAACTTAAAAGGAAAACCAAACCCTCAGCAGGATATGCGTTGTAGTTGGAAGATGAGCTTGGCAAAATGCCTGATAGTGGATGAGCTCAGAAATACTCCTCCAAGAGGTACTCAATAAAATATTGTGGTATTATTGAACAGGAACACCCTAGTGCTAAACAACAATATCCTCAGCTAAACAACAGAGAATGATATATGTCTAAATAGACAATATATTCAGAAAAATACTCAATCAACAACCTTATTCTGTTGTCCTCCTCTTCCTTTTATAGGATGAAAGTATTTTCAAGCCCTACACCATATCAATGATTTAGCTCCATTCACATGAGTATCCTCCAACTAAAACTGCGCTGTACAACTAGGAGATTCATTGTATCTAGACAGCCTTGTTGATTTGGTCTTGGTTGACTTGGTCATGTGCTCCAGTCTCTTTCACACCTAAGTGCGCTTATGTAAATAGCCCAGATTTAGCTATGTTCACATGTGGCATTGATTTATTTTTCTGATTAGGAGTTCTATTGATCCTCCTTTACAATTTTATTCATGAAACAAAAAATTGAAACAAAATTGTATATTCCCATTAGCTTGGGCTAATTGGGAATATTACAGTCCTCCCCTCCAAAATGTTGCTTCTCCTCAAGAAATTGATAGGGTGAGTGCTGCAAAATTTCTCCTCCTCCATTGGTGACTCCATCAAAGATCAAGCTCTCTTCACAAGCTAAGTGTTCACCAATCCAGGCCTCCATGAATTTTTCCTCCAAAGTCATCATGAGATGTACATAATCCATCCCACAAGGAGACAAGAACTCAACAGAAAAAAACATGGTTGGAAAAATTCTCTCTCTAAAACATGTAGCATGAGGTACATAGAGATTTTACATCCCATGTGGTCCATACAAACTTCCCATCCTCTCTCCATACAATCCCATAAAATCACAACTATATCATCCAAGTATGGAAGCATAATTACATATATACAAACAGAAATTTGAGCATGAGGAGGTGGGTCATAGTCCCACATATGGTACCAAAACAGTGCATCTCCTGCCTACATCAGATCAAGTTATGGTAAGTGGTTTCCCCACCACTTACTTGCTACACAAGCTATCTCACCATGGCTCAAAATGTGAGATATGTTTGGTGATTTTGGGAAGCACCCATCATGAAAGAAAATCTCCCTTTTCACAACAAGGGAGTGGCCAAATTCAAAAATTTTGGTGGCCCAATGTTTGCCATGAGATTTACATGATACAACACTCCTTTTTGGAGTCATGTCCTTCATAAACATGGTGAAATAATATGTCAAATCAGAAAACGAAACTTGCATTACATGATCAGATTTTTCACCAACAATGTCTCTCTTACACATGGAATTGTGCATATACTTTTCTCCCCTTTCAAGAGAAGGAAGAAATGGCTGAAATGACTCTTGCATAGAGTCCTTTGGCTTCCCCAACTCCACATAGCTCTTGCATTCTAGAAAATTCTGATGTAGCTCTCCTCCAAATCCTTCCCATTCAAAGCATATCATGATAGTGTTGTAGATCTTCATAGAATAGGTAGGGATGAAACAGAACTCTTTGTAGGCCCTTTGTATCATCCTCTCCCTGAGCTTGGAGGATCTATGTAAGAATATCCTATCATTATGATAGATGAATCCCTCATGGACTAGGTAGCCCTCTTCATGCAGCTGGTCATCAAGCATCATACAAGTGTGAATATATTTGGAATAATCCACCAACAGCTGGGATTTCCAATATAGATCTACACTCCCCAACAATGACAACTCTAGTGATGCATCAATAGGAATGAATTCCATATTACTAATATCTTCTTTGACATCTCTTATGCCAAAGGTACAAGTAGGAAGGACATACCTTCCCTTCTTCTCCTCCAACAACGCAGAATCAGAAATGAAGGTGGGTGATGATGATGAGAGGAGAAAGTATCCCTCCTTCTTGTGCTTGCCCAAGCCTTCCAGCGCTATAGCTGTGTCTTCTAATGCTCCCATCCCTCCTGGATCTGATTTTTAAGCATCAATTAGTGAGAGATATCTCACCAAAACTTAATCAAGTAGCCTCCCAGGTGATTTGCGACTAGATAAGAGTGTCCCTTGCAGAAATCTCATGAACATAATAGAAGGGACAGTGAGGTCCTTGCTTCCACTACATAAATCCATATTTTTTATTTTTGTGGAAGTGTTGTGTGAGGGGTAAGTATGCATGCCTTTGATCATTTTAGGTTCACCAATCTCCTTGTCCACCCATTCCATTTCAAAGCCTTCCAATAAGTGGTGACTTTCCCCAATGTAATTAACCATTTAACAACCAAAATAACATTGGTGTCTGGTATGTCAACTACAAAGAAGCGATCCACCAAAGTGTAGGATACCATGGTGACCGAAAGTGATGGGACATAATGCATGCATTGCATTGTTCTATCTCCTGGGACCAAAATAGAGAATCCCTCAAAAGTATCAGTGGATATTGCCCTCTTTTACACAAGATGGGAATCAATGAAATTGCGGGTAGCCCCACTGTCAATCAATACAAAAGCCCTCTGATTCATGATTAACCTTTGAAATCTTAAGGTCAAGTACTTAGGTACTCCCCTCAAGGATGCAAGAGTTTCTCCAATAGGAGAAAATGCTCCATTCCCATCTCCTGATGGTGTTGGATCTCCTCCAACATTGTCAGCATTGTGACCCCTCCTTGGCTTATCCTCTTCATCTTCTTCAAGATCTTAGAAGACCTTTATATAATGTTCTTTACCAGTAGCACATATATGTCTAGGTACCCAAGGTTCTTGGCAGGTGAAGCATAACTTCCTCTTTCTTAGATCTCTTCAGACTTCATCATCAAGAGTCTTCTTGTCTGAGCTCTCTTTTGAAGTTGCAACTTTCTCTTCCTTTCCTTTAGAAGAAAAGGAGGGCTTGTTGTGAAAGTTTGCATTTTATTTTGGCAAGGAATATTGAAGGTCTCTAGCCCTCTCAATGGCATCATGCAAGGTAGTGGGCGTGGTAGATTTAACCAACACATGAAGAGGTTCATCTAGGCCATCAATGAACATATACACCATCCTTTCTGTAGACAAATCAGGAACCATAATAGATAATCTCAAAAAATCAGAGATATAAGACTCTGTATTGCCTGACTATTTCAACTTTGCAAGGCTCATGAAAGGTGCTTTTGGATCCTTTCTGTCAAACCTCTCCACCAGTCTTCTAGTGAACTCATAATAGGTAGTCACATTGGCATGTCCCAATTTAGACAACCCATGGAAGCACCAATTGTGTGCTTCACCTTCAAAGTACAGCGCTACAATCTTGATAGCTTCCATTTGAGGGACTTTGTTCAACTGAAATTAGATATCCAGATTTTCTGCCCATGATTTGGCAGAAAAAGTGGATGACCCATCAAACTTCGGTAAAAAGAATCTGCCCATAGAGTGATGTCGATCATGATTCTGAGTGAATCCACCATCTCTATGCTGATGCCTTGGTATTATTTTGTCCTTGAGGTGAAAAAACTCTGGAAAACTTAAGTGGTCCTTGAATCTCTGATTCTGGGACTCATATTTTTCAAATTATTCTTCAAGGGATGCTTACTTATGAGGCCCTTCATTTTCTACAGCCAAAAAAATAGGCATGGTAGAACGTTGTGGAGCTTGTTGTTGGTTCACTGGTTGATCATTCCAGTGGTGAGACATGCCAAAGATTTTTCTAGAATGAAATAAACTAGGAGATTCCTTTATCCTATCCAATCTCATCTCTTTGATCTCTCTAGCAAGATCTTGCATGGCTTTCAGAAGGGTTTTTGCCAACTCCTTCCAATCTTCATCACTTCCAGATTTAGGGGATTTTCCCTTGTCTTTATCATCATTGGTGTAGTAAAATTTCTTCTGTATTCTTCTCAGGTACCTCTTCTCTCTATAAGTGACAGACTCATATTATTCTGAATTCATATTCTCTCTTTAAGAAATCAAATCACAAGTTGTGCCAAGATTGCTCTGATACCACTGTAATATCCCCAAAAGGGAAGATTCAGAAATACCTGCTGGAATAATGCATTTTTTAGAAGTATATACACTAAAATGAATTTTCAACCCTTGAATCCCTTAGATCTAGATATCTAGCATCTAAATCCAAAAGGATATCAAAAACAAATCAAACTAGGTGAGGTAAACAAGCCTCCCACACCTAGTATGGCTAGAAAACTCCCAAAAATGGGGTTGCAGCAATATGCAACAATACTACAAGAAAATAATGTAATTTTTGAGAGAAATAGAAAGGGACCAATAATAAGGCTCAAAATTAATATATAAAACAACAAATCAGATCCATAATGTGGCCCATACAATGTATGATAGAATGTAGAAGACAAGAATAGAAGAAATTTCTCAAAAAGAGGGGATGCAACACATGTATTGACTAAAAAATAGCTTGAAAACGTTATTTTTAAGAGATGCAGTAGCTTCATATTACACTCCATATCTAGAGAATATTTTTGTACAAAATATTAGATCCATTTCAAATCTATACACTAGAATAGCTCCTTTACAATTTCCCCTTAGGGGTTTGAGCAAAACATGAAACATAGAGAGTAGATCTGAGATCTAAAGTTGCAAATCTACAATAGTATTCAGAAATTTTTAAAGATGAATAAAATAGAATCATATTATATCTAAACATAACATGGATCATAAGTATAATCCATGGATCATCATAGTGAATGATAGAACCCCAGCACCAGAGATCTCTCCTCCAAATGTGTGTCAAGACACCCTACAACTATATACTTGCAAATAACGCAGTCCTAGAAGGGAAACTGTGTTGTAGGCTCTAGCACTAGTTTGGATTTGATGCCAAGATCTGAAAATTCTGCTCCAAGGATCTAATACTCTCTTATCGAGGGGATAGATAGCTTCCCACTGAAAAGATTCACTAGATTGGCCTAGATCTGAGTAGATATAGCCTCCACTTGCTGCAACTTACAAGGGAAACAAAACCCTCAGTAGGATCTGCGTTGTAGTTGGAAGATGAGCTTGGAAAAATTCCTGATAGTGGATGAGATCAGCAAGAATCCTCCAAGATCTACTCAATGGAAGAGGTGGGATTCCTGAACAGGAACACCCTAGTGATAAACAACACTATCCTCAGCTAAACAAAAGAGAATGATATATGTCTAAACAGACAATATATTCAGAAATATACTCAATAAAAAAACTTCTTTTGCTATCCTCCTCTTCCTTTTATATTATGAAAGTCTTGTCAAACCCTAAACCATCTCAATTATTTAGCTCCATTCACATGAGTAGCCTCCAACTAAAACTGCGCTGTGCATCTAGGATATTCACTGTATCTAGACAACGTCCTTGGTTTGGGCCTGGTTGAATTGGTCAAGTGATCCAGTCTCTTTCACACCTAAGTGTGCTTATGTAAATAGCCCAAACTTAGCTATGTTCACATGTGGCATTGATTTATTTTGATGATTATGAGTTTTATTGATCCTGCTTTACAATTTTATTCATGAAACAGAAAATTGAAACAAAATTGTATATTCCCATTAGCTTGGGCTAGTAGGGAATATTAAAATCCTCCCCTCCAAAATGTTTCTTGTCCTCAAGGAATTGATAGGGTGAGTGCTGCAAAATTTCTCCTCCTCCATTGGTGACACCATCAAAGATCAAGCTATCCTCACAAGCTAGCTATTCACCAATCCAAGCCTCCATGAATTTTTCCTCCAAAGTCATCATGATATGTAAATAATCCATCCCAAAATGAGTCAAAAACTCAACAGAAACAAACATGGTTGGAGCAATGCTCTCTCTAAAACACGTAGCATGAGGTACATAGAGAGTTTCTATCCCATGTGGTACATACAAACTTCCCATCTTCCCTCCATACAATCCCATAAAAAACACAACTATATCATCCAAGTATGGAAGAATAATTACATATATACAAATAGAAATTTGAGCATGAGGTGGTGGGTCATAGTCCCACATATGGTACTAGCGTAGTGCATCTCCTGCCTGCATTAGATCAAGGTATCGTAAGTGGTTTCTGCACAACTTACTTGTTGCACAAGTTATCTCACCATGGCTAAAAATGTTGAGATTCAACAAGATGATGAGCTTGTTGAAAAGAGTCGCCTTCACTAAGTGGGCTCACAGGCTATTTTTTGTGCAAAGTCTATTTTTAAACATGTTGATCATATTATATGAGTTGTAGGATGCTCTTTCTGGATGGTTGTTCAAGTTGGAAAAATATATGGACCTCTATTTTTAGACATATTGGGCGGAGTCTATTTTTAGACTGCCAGTCTAAAAATAGATATGTTGAATATTATTATCTCTTAATAATATTTGGACTGTAAAAATTATCTTATTCTCTTGGAGGACTTCAGTTAGAACTCATGTGACAGAGTTTGACGGAGTTGGAGAAGTAGTTGGTGGAGTTGTATTTAGTTATACTCAGTTGAGCTAGTTGTATCTAGTCTAACTGATTGATACACTAGGGAGAGTGGAGTGAATTAATTAGTTAATTAATTCAAAAATAATAACTCATTAATCAACTGAACAATACATCAGTTAAATACAGTGCATGGCAGTTTCAGTGGAGACCAGTGGAGGGATAGGTGAAAGAGCAAGTGTGACTATCAGTTGTGACTATAGTGATGTATTGATTGCATCCAACACTCAGTGGAGATTCCAATGAGGATTTTGTGAGCAAGGCTAGAGTAATTCGAGTTCATTCAGAGCCATTCTTCAGTAGGTATTGTACAGTAGAGGAAAGCTAGTAGGTGGCAAATATCGATGCATAGATTTGCAAGATCGGGCCTGATTAGTGTGTAGCGATTGTATTGTACTGAGAGCTTGATATGATCAAATTTGTATGAGGATTGTTACATGACATCTATGAAATATATTATATATATATATTTGGGGTTTTCAACTTTAGGCTTTCCCATTAAACAACTGTGTTAAGGTATTTGAATTTTTATTGTTTCATGTGTGCATTGCAATCTTGATTTAATTCCCGCAAATGATGAATGGTGGAATAGATTTTGTATTTTGCATGAAGCTAAAATAGTGTGAGATCAGAAGAATATTGGAGATATAACACATAATTTATAGAATTTATACATGGTATCAAAGGAGTATTGATCATAGGATATTGCAATTATTGAAGCGGTTGAGTTTTGTGTGGAATTTGAATTTGTTGCAGTGTTTTCTTGGTGTCGAAGTTGAGCATTCATTGAAATGTATTTCAATGGATTGTGATTGGAGTATGCCCTTGATGGGAGCTCAAATTAAATAGTATGGAAGGATAGGATGGAGGCGGTGCTGGATGATAATGGGTTGAAGGAGTTCATGAATAGCGATGTTCCTAAGCCGTGTTCTAGCGATGCAGCCACACTTGACGCATGGAAAAAGAAGGTAGAAAAGTGTCGAAGGATTCTGTTGGAAGGTGTGAAGGACTGCATTGTGTCCAAAATTCATGGTAAATCCAATCCATTCTTAATGTGGAAGGCTTTGACAGACTTGTTCCAAAGCAGAAGCGACTAGAGGAAGTTGGCGCTTAAAGACAAGCTCAGAAAAATAAAAATGGAGAAAGGCGATAGTATACCAAAATACCTCACGAAGTTTGTCCACTGTAAGGATGAGCTGGGAAGTGTGGGGGTTACTGTTGATGAAGAATACTTGGTGAGCTTGGCTCTCCTTGGGCTTACGAAGAGTTGGCATAGCTACGAAGACTCTGTCAATGGATGGGAGAAACTGCCAGGATGGGAGCAACTTTGGTCGGATCTTGTGCAAGAGGAGATAAGGCGGGGTACCAGGGATGGATCTTCATCGAAGAATGAAGATGAAGAAAATTGTGCTTTGGATGCCAAAGCTCAAAAAGGAAAAGTGAAGAAATCTTGCAAATCTGAAGCTAAAGGAAAGAAGCAGGATTTTTCCAAGGTGAAGTGTTTTCACTGTCACCAGCATGGACATTTCACCACTAATTGTCCACAAAAGAAGAAGAATAAGCAGGCTGTTGGATCTGCAGCTGGAGAGGCATTAGCCTCGCATTTTGAGCTGGATTTTTCTTTGATTGCATGCTTGGTTTCAAGTTTGATGGGATCGGTGTGGTTTCTTGACAGTGGTGCGTCTTTCCATATGACCAGAGACAAAGATTTGTTTAGTGATCTGGAGGAAAAGGATATTGGAGTGCACATCAAGATGGGTGATGATGGTAGATACAGTGCGACTGGTATTGGGACCATTTCATTTGAGAGGGAGTCTAGTAAACCTTTCATCTTTAAGGATGTCATGCATGTTCCAGGATTGAAGAAGAATCTGATCTCCGTGGCAATGTTGGAAGACAAGGTTTATGATGTTTTTTTCAGTGAAGGAAAAGATTTCCTTCGACATAAAACAACTGTTCAAACCAGGAGGATAGGGATTCAAGTTAAGAATATTTATCAATTGCAGGTAGATGGCTGCACTACAATGGCAGGCAAAGCAGAAGGAGTGGTGAGCCAAGATCAGGGTGAATTGTGGCATATGATATTGGGCCATCTTCACCATGGTTCTTTGAAAATTTTGCAGCAGATTTCTACTGGACTTCCAAAAGGTACACTTGCGCAATTAGATCAGTGCAAGGGATGTACTTTGGGAAAATTTGTGAAGACCACTTTTCATGAGAAGGATAGTCACACCTCGACGATCCTTGATAGAATTCACACAGACGTGTGTGGAACTTTCTCGGTTGCTTCAACAAAAAAGCACAGGTATTATGTGATATTTGTTGATGACTTTTCTCGTAAGTGTTGGATCTTCTTCATGCAGAAGAAGAGTGAGACATACTCAAATTTCTATGAGTTCAAGGTGCTGGTTGAGAAAGAGTCAAGGAAGTATTTAAAGCTCTACAGAGCGATAATGGTGGTGAATAAATCTCCGGAAAATTCAAATACTTCTATAGCAAAGAAGGAATTCGAAGAGAACTCATAACGCCTCATAACCCATAGCAGAATGGGGTCGTGGAGAGAAAGAATAGAATGATCGTGGGTGCTGCACGGGCGATGTTGGATGATCAAGGCCTTCCCATAAAATTGTGGGATGAGGAATGCAACACTGTTGTTTATGTGAAAAACCATTTTCCTCATAGAGTACTTGGCATGAGTACACTCGAAGAGGTGTTTTCTGGTAAGAAGCCTGATATTTCTCATTTGAAGATTTTTGGCTCACCTGTTTACATTCATGTGACAAATGATGCCAGGAAGAAGCTGGAGCCGACCGTAGAGGTTGGGATATTTTTGGGGTACACATAAAAACCACACAATTATCATGTGTATTTTCCAGACAGTCGGATGACTGTTGTGCAACGGGATATCAAATTTCATGAGGAGAAAGCCATGAAGTTGTCGCTTGAGAGGGAGCTACACTTGCATGCAAAGGAGGAGCTAATTGTTCCTAAATATGAGCCTCAAGATGTGGATCAGCCACAAGAGGAGGTTCATGGAGTGGAAGAAACCACTCATGCAGCACCAAACATAAGAGGGCGGAAGCGCACTATAGAAGTTGAGCGACTGAATCTTGATGCAGTGTAGAATGTAGGAGTTCCTACATCACAGTGCAGACAGAGATAGTCACCTGAATGATTTAATAGATACATGGCTCTGATGAGAAAGTGTATCATGATGGAGCTATCCTCTTTTGAGGAGGTTTTGGAGGATCCCGCATGGGTAGATGCCATGCTAGAAGAGTATGATTCAATTGTCAGAAATAGTGCATGGGAGATTGTCCCAAGGCTGGAAGGGAAATCAATGGTAGGTTTGAGATGGATCTAAAAATTGAAGCAAGCTGCTGATGGGAGCGTTGAGAAGTATAAGGAAATATTTGTTGCCCAGGGCTTCTCACAGATCGAGGGGATCGAATATGAAGAAACCTTTGCACCTGTCGCAAGGTATTCTTCCATATGGACCATCATTGCACTCTCAATGCAGATGGGTTGGCACATTCATTAGATGGATGTGAAGACTACGTTCCTCAATGGAATCATTTAGGAGGAGGTTTACATTGAGCATCCTGAAGGATTCAAAATCTTCAGCAGCGAGTCGCATGTGTGCAGGCTCAAAAGAGCGTTGTATGGGCTAAAACAAGCACCTTGTGCTTGGTACACACAGATAGACAGTTATTTCACTGGACTTGGTTTCGACAAGAGTGAGGCGGATACAAACCTAAACCAGATTGTGGTGGAGGGTAAGCTTTTGATCATTGTTCTTTATGTATATTATTTAATACTAACGGGTGATGAACTGCTGATACACTCATGCAAGGCATATCTTGCAAAGGAGTTTGAGATGAATGACTTGGGCCTCCTTAATTATTTCCTGGGATTGGAAATTTGGTAGCAGAAAGGTGAACTGTTTGTGTCTCAAGGCAAGTATGCTCGAGAGATACTGGAGAAGTTTCACATGCAAGGCTGCAAGCCTATCGACATTCCCCTTCCTGGTGGTTGGAGGAAAGATAATGCTACATCGGTAGAGGTAGTGGATGCCACTATTTATCGACAGTTGGTTGGTTCACACATGTATTTAGTCAATACATGACCGGACATATGCTATGCTGTGAACCAGCTTTCACAAGCGATGGTTAAGCCTACGAAGCTCTTTTGGAAGGCAGGAAAGCATGTCCCGAGGTATCTTAGGGGTACATCTGGGTATGGATTGTGGTACAGACAGTTGGATGAGGTGAACCTTCTTGGCTTCACAGAAGCAGATTAGGCAGGAAGCCCAATGGACAGAAAGAGCACATCTAGAGGGATTTTCAATATCGGATCTACAACAGTTTCTTGGTATAGCAGGAAACAAAGATCAGTGGCACTCAATTCAGTGAAGGCTGAGTACATGGCAACAATTTTGGCTGCATGCGAGGCTATATGGATGAGGAAGATCCTGGTCAGTTTGTTTGGTTCTCATTTAGATCCCACGGTGATATATTGTGATAATCAGAGTTGCATTAAACTCTCAGTTAATCCAGTATTTCATGATAGATCTAAACATATTGACATCTGGTACCTGTTGGGGTTCCTATGTTTTGGCAGATTTGGAAATACCAAAAGATAAGACAACATCAAACCACTTTGGGATCCCAGGATCTAGCCCTCCTAGATCTAGAGAGGGATCTCTCCATGAATACAAAGAATGATATATCTTTGAAGCTCAGATTGAGGTATTAGGCTAGGTATGAACCACAAAGGTTTTTAAATCATTTGGCTGTTGGGTTGGTCGGAGATCATTGACTGAGAAGGTTATGGAAAGAAAGGAACAAAGCAGCAAGATGTTTCGGCAAAAGAGGATAGGTCAAGAAAGTGCCATCCATTGGGCTATGGAGTCATGAAAGGGGATTACTTGCATAGAAAATAACCAAGGCTTTCAGAGGGAAAGTCATATATACTAAGGGATATTTTATATAGATGATGTAATGGGACATTAAGGAAAGAGGGTGAAAGAAGGAAAGAAACCATAGGGCAGTCTGGAGATCAGGCCAGAGGTCATTTAACTCCAGGCCTGCTTCAGCATATTCCAAGAGAAAAATAGAGATAAGTTTCAACACAGAGCTAGGGTCTACAGATCGGAGAAGGACTTTTAACCTTCCCTGGTTTGACACCAGCAAGAACATCCAAGCAGCAAAACCTGAATTCAAACATCAGCTAGCAGTGAAAAAAACTACTACACTGGTTAAATTACATGAATTTGCTCTCAGATTTCACTATCAGCAAAAAACATTAAAGGTAGGGAGAGCAGAAACACAGGGTGCCATGCGAGGGAAAATCCTGTGTTATATTTCTGATGCGTACCAGAAGAACCAATGAACAACATGAAAAATTCAATAAAACAATATGATAAGAGAAACATCACCCGTAGTAATAGACCAGGATCCTGTGAAATTGCTTGATTAATTGATATGAAAAACCAGACACATACACTGAGCTCGATGGATAATACAATCCAACCTTTATCCTCCCAGCCTACTAAATTACAAGCTACCCAGCTACTCTCCCTCAACAAATGTTCTAATAGTCAAATGAGTCCCCTACACTAACAACAACAACAAACTTTTTCAATGAATATTACAGGGTTTCTTATAGGAAAATGAGTGATAGCGGGAGTAGATGTTTCATTTAATTTGATTCATTAAGACAAAATGGCGAAAGAATTCATGCCCATATTTCTTAATGACCTTGCACTGTACTCTGTAGTCTGGTTCAGAGATCTCTGTCAGGTCGATATTGACCTCAGATGTGTTCTTGAAGTTCTTCTAGTTGTTTGGAACTTTGTGCTGTCTTCTGGAATAAGTGACAGGGATGGAAAGTTTGTGGGTATCCATACTTCACAACTGTTGTCTGACAATCATACAAGCTTCTTTCAGTGGAATACATTTAAGGGCTCAAGGAGGGATGGAGACTTTTGTAGGAAGGTGTCCTTTTGGAGAAACAATGCTCTGCTGACATTAAACACAGATATGACCCTTATGTGTGCTCTTTGGTCTTCACACTGTGCTTTTATCCTTTGATCATGGGATTAGGTATTAAATATGAAATTAACAGGCCCAAATCCCTCTAATCCATTTCTATTGTTTCACTCAGCCACTGCTGTAATGGCCTCTCTATGATCCATGCACAATAAATTAGATCAATTATGAAATCCAAAGAAGGTGGCGGAATATTTGCTGTGGAGGCCTGCAGAATGGTGGCGTAATGGTGGAGAACAGGTGGAGAAATAATGTTCAATGTAAAGCCTAGAGTCTTAAGTTTCAGGTGATTTACAAAGAAATGAATGAGAATTCAATGAAACACCCATGAAATGGTTGCGAAAGGTGCGACCCAGTGTGAGCAGAGGGCGATTAGCTTTGAGCCGTTGGATCTCAGGAGGAGATCAACAGGGGGGGTTAAAATATGAACCTTTGGGAAGGTCCGATGGAGGAAAAATAGTGGAGACACGATGCAATGTGGACTATAGATCTGGATTGAATGGATGTCTATGATTGAATCAGAGGGCCGCAATCGGGGGAGGCAGCGAGAAACACTTTCGAGAACTTACGATTGGCGACGTGCGATTGAGCACCAACCATCCGATCTGTAACAAGATTGACTACAGAGACTCAATCGGTGGGAGATGGACGGGGGTAAATGAGAAAAGTGGGAGAAATAAGGGCCTTCGAATCAGAATGGATGGACGGTGGAGATTGGATCAGGGGTCAGCAGTCGGAGGAGACAGAAGGAGGGGACGCTTGGGTCCGCGCGATGCAATTACGCGCTAGCCATCCAATCTGAAGCCAAATTGAAAACCCACATTCAATTGGAGGGGTGAAAGGAGAGGAATGACGGTGACAGTACGATTAGCACATGACCGTCATATCTATGTAGATCGACGGCTCTGATCACAGCGGGAAACGATAGAACAACCTTCCAATCGCATCGGGAGTTTTAAGAAAGAAAGGGAAGGGCGCACATTTGAATGTTCTGATTGAGATAAGTGCCTATGGGCTTAGCACTTGGTCTCAGCCCACGGTCGCATTGTGGGAAATTGGTTAAGGGGCTGGCTGAAAGGGGCTAGGCCTGTGTATGTAGAAAATGGGTTTTTTAGCCAAAACATAAGGTTTTTTTAGGCTGAAAGAGGGATTCAATAGAGGGAAAATGGGACTATTAAACCAAGAAAAGGATATTTGAAGGCTTAAAAGGGGATTAGGATGATTTAAAGGGATTAATGAGGAATTAAGGGAGGGGAAAAAGGCGAAGAAACAAAGGTTTAAATGGGGATGAAATAAGAGGGAAAAGGAATTCTTCTTCACAAATAGAGAGGTTTTTTAATAGGAAACAACAATGAGGATTTATCAAAGGAAAAAGGCACAATGAAGGCTTCAAGGATGATGTGTTTTCAGAGGAAATGCATTCCTTGAAGGCTCAAACAACATTTTAGCGCCCTGTTTTCCTGTCAAAAAATTCATAGGGGGCTAACAGTGGCTCCAAATGGGGATGGCTTCTTCTTGAAGGAGTCAAGAATTCAGAAAATAAATATTTGGAGTAGGCCAGATGCCTGGTACTTGAAAAATCCATTTTATTTCTTGGATCAGCTGCCAAAAATCATGAAGACATTATATCAGCAGTAAAAATTCTCCCAAACAACTACCTACCCAAACTATAGTCCTAACATTTTTTCTTCTCGGTGCATTTGGACTAGCAGACCCTTTACATCATCAATTTTACAAATAGAAAATAAACCTATTCCACTTCTACCCTTATTAATCCATGAGACCAGATTAAACTGTTGGCCTCATAGTTTCTCTACCTAAACTAACGTCTACTAGGATTAAAATGTCTAGCAGACTTCTTCTCTACATTCTAATACAGAAATTGAAAAATAGTCAAGCTAGGATTAGACTATCTGGCTTGCTGCAGACCATGGCATAAAGAAAAAACTGCTCATGGACTGAAAATTTGTAGAAATTAAAAACACTGACTAAATTCTCATAGACTGAGATTTATTGAAACTTCCTACCTACTCTACTTGGAGATCTCTGATGCTCTAGGTGACACAATAATGCCAGTGCAGCCAGTCAAGTATTAACAATAAAGGATAGAAACACTGAATGCTCATCAGAGACAACCACAGGGTGCTCTGCAGGTGGTTTTTCAAAACTGCAGTCACCATCAGTGGTGACCACTCCTGATGAAACTGGCCCTTGCGAAGGATCAATGCTGGAGAATTTGAGCTAATTCAGGCCTCCATATACTCTGCCATAGGATCGATGAACATATGATGTACGCTTTCTTCTGTTAGGCCTTCCATGATTGGTAGGTTTTCTACATCCTGGGTAGCTTTGATTATTGCATCTTCCACTGCATCTTCAAAGTGGCTCTTGAAAGCTTGATCAGCTTCATCATGCACATTGAAAGTCAATGGAATCTCCTCTCTCTTAGGGGGAGGGGGACTTTCCAAAAATGCTCTGGGGTCTCTGAACTGGTATGATTTCTCTTGTGAGTTCAATATTTCAATCTCAGCTTCATACCTTTCCACCAGCACTTCTAGAAAAACTTTCTTCAGCTTAGGTCGATTATTGAATCTTGAGCTAGAAAGGAAAACCTTTGGAAGGTCCTTGCTTCTGAGTTTAGCCAGTATATTTGATATTCCGCAACGAAACTTTTCAAGGTGACTTAGCTCAGAGTCTTCCATTGGTGGGGATGATGTTGCAATGCGATTGGTCTCCCAGTGGAGTCTTGTGAATGCACAGACAATCAGCGGCCTACTGATCACTAGTGGAGTCTTTTAATCTTTTAGGAACTATGGAGTCACCATGTGGATGATTTAAGATTTTATTGTCCACCATAGTGATTTACCAAATTGAAGCTATTGGTCTCTTCCCCAGTGGAGTCACCATTATGTTGGGGTTCCTATGTTTTGGAAGATTTGGAAATACCAAAAGATAAGACAACATCAAACCACTTTGGGATCCTAGGATCTAGCCCTCCTGGATCCGGAGAGGGATCTCTCCATGAATACAAATAATGATATATCTTTGAAGCTCAAATTGAGGTATTAGGCTAGGTATGAAGCACAAGGGTTTTTAAATGATTTGGTTGTTGGGTTGGTCATAGATCATTGACTGAGAATTTTATGGAAATAAAGGGACAAAGCAGCAGGATGTTTCGGCAAAAGAGGATAGGTCAAGAAAGTGCCATCCATTGGGCTATGGAGTCATGAAAGGGGATTACTTTCATAGCAACTAACCAACACTTTCAGAGGGCAAGTCATCTATACTAAGGGATATTTTAGATAGATGATGTAATGGGACATTAAGGAAAGAGGGTGAAAGAAGGAAAGAAACCATAGGGTAGTCTACAGATCAGGCCAAAGGTCATTTAACTCTAGGCATGCTTTGACATGCTCAAAGGAAACTCTTAATGAAGGCACAAAGGGTAGCTTAAGATTAGGTCAGAGGTCATTTAACTCCAGGCCTGCTTCAGCATATTCCAAGAGAAAAAAAGAGATAAGTTTCAACAGAGAGCTAGGGTCTACAGATCGGAGAAGGAATTTTAACCTTCCCTGATTTGACACCAGCAAGAACATCCAAGCAGCAAACCCCAAATTCACACATTAGCTAGCCTACTACACTGGTTAAATTACATGAATTTTCTCTCAGATTTCACTATCAGTAGAAAACATTAAAGGTAGGGAGAGCAGAAACATAGGGTGCCATGTGAGGGAAAATCCTATGTTTAATTTCTGATGTGTACTAGAATAACCAATGAACAGCATGAAAATGCAATAAAACAATATGATAAGAGAAACTTCACTCATAGTAATAGACCAGGATCTTGTGAAATTGCTTGATTAATTGATATGAAAAACCAATCACATACACTGAGCTCAATGGCTAATACAATCCAAACTTTCTCCTCCCAACCTACTAGATTACAAGCTACCCAACTAATCTCCCTCAACAACTGTTCTAACAGTCGAATGAGTCCCCTACACTAACAACAACAACAACCTTTTTCAATGAATATTACAAGGGTTCTTATAGGAAAATGAGTGATAGTGGGAGTAGATGTTTCATTTAATTTGATTCATTAAGACAGAATGGAAGAAGCGTTCATGCCCATACTTCTTAATGACCTTGCGTTGTACTTTGTAGTCTGGTTCAGAGATCTCTGTCAGGTCGATACTGACCTTGGATGTGTTCTTGAAGTTCTTTTGGCTGTTTGGAACTCTGCGCTGCCTTCTGGAATAAGTGGCAGGGATGGAAAGTCTACGGGTCTCCATACTTCACAACTGTTGTTTGATAGTAACAGAAGCTTCTATCAGTGGAATACATTTAAGGGCTCGAGGAGGCATGGAGACTTCTGTAGGAAGGTGTCCTTTTGGAGAAACAGTGCTCTGCTGACATTAAACACATATATGACCCTTATGTGTGCTCTTTGGTCTTCACACTGCGCTTTTATCCTTTGATCACAGGATTAGGTATTAAATATGCAATTAATAGGCCCGAATCCCTCTAATCCATTTCTATTGTTTCACTCGGTCGCTGCTGTAATGGCCTCTCTATGATCCCTACACAATAAATTAGATCAATTATGAAATCCAGGGAAGGTGGTGGAAGATTTGCTGTGGAGGCCTGCGGAATGGTGGTGTAATGGTGGAGAACAGGCAGAGAAATAATGTTTAGTGTAAAGTCTTAAGGTTTGGGTGATTTACAAAGAAATGAATGAGAATGCAATGAAACACCCATGAAACAGTTGCGAAAGGTGGGACCCGACGTGAGCAGAGGGCGATTAGCTTTGAGCCGTTGGATCTTAGGAGGAGATCAACGGCAGGGGTTAAAATATGAACCTTTGGGAAGGTCCAATGGAGGAAAAATAGTGGAGGCACGAAGCAATGTGGACCATAGATCTGGATTGAATGGACGGCTATGATTGAATCAGAGGGCCGCAGTCGGGGGAGGCAGCGGGAAACACTTTCGAGAACTTCCGATTGGTGACACGCGATTGAGCGCCAGCCATACGATTTGTAACAAGATCAATGACAGAGACTCAATCGGTGGGAGACGGACGGGGGTAAAGGAGAAGAGTGGGAGAAATAAGGGTCGTTAGATCAAAACGGATGGACGGCGGAGATCGGATCAGGGGTCGGCAGTCGGAGGAGACAGGAGGGGATGCTTTGGTCCGCGCGATGAAACTATGCTCTAGCCGTCCAATATGAAGTCAGATTGATGGCCCACATTCATTTGGAGGGGTGAAAAGAGAGGAATGATGGGGGCGATGTGATTAGCGCGGGACCGTCAGATCTATGTAGATCAACGGCTCCGGTCGTAGTGGGAAATTATAGAACAACCTTCCAATCGCACCGAGAGTTTTAAAAAGCAAATGGAAGGGCACACATTTGAATGTTTCGATTGCGATAAGCGCCTATGGGCTTAGCACTTGGTCTCAGCCCCCAGTCGCATGGTGGGGAAGTGGTCAAGGGGCTGGCTGAAAGGGGCTTGGCCTGTGTATGTAGAAAATGGGTTTTTTAGCCAAAACAGAAGATTTTTTGAGGCTGAAAGAGGGATTCGATAGAGGGAAAATGGGACTATTAAACCAAGAAAAAGATATTTGAAGTCTTAAAAAGGGATTAGGATGATTTAAAGGGATTAATGAGGAATTAAGGGAAGGGAAAAAGGCGAAGAAACAAAGGTTTAAATAGGGATGAAATAAGAGGTAAAAGGCCTTTTTGGGCATTCTTCTTCACAAACAGAGAGGTTTTTTAACTGGAAACAACAGTGAGGATTTATCAAAGGAAAAATGCACAAGGAAGGCTTCAAGGATGATGTTTTTTCAGAGGAAATGCATTCCTTGAAGGCTCAAACAACATTTTAGCCCCATGTTTTCTTGTCAAAAAATTCATAGGGGGCTAACAGTACCATCATATCAGAGATTTTGTGCAACTGAAGATCATGTTGCTTTCTCGCATTCCTATGGAGGATCAAGATGTAGATATTCTGACGAAGGCGCTCACCAGGAGAAAATTAGAATAGCATAGAGACAGGATCAGGGTGGCAAATAATCCCTATCTTGTTGAGACGGAGTGTTGAGATTCAACAAGATGATGAGCTTAGTGAAAAGAGTCACCTTCACTAAGTGGGCCTATAGGATATTTTTGGCGTAAATTCTATTTTTAGACTATATCTATTTTGAGATATGTTAGTTATATTCTATGAGTTGCAAGATGCTATTTGTGGATGGTTGGTCAAGTTGGAAAAATAGATGGACTTCTATTTTTAGACATATTGGATGAAGTCTATTTTTAGACTTCCAGTCTAAAAATAGATATGTCGAATATTATTAGCTCTTAATAATATTTTTACTCTAAACATTATCTTATTCTCTTGGAGGACTTCAGTTAGAACTCATGTGACAGAGTTTGGTGGAGTTGGAGAAGTAGTTGGTGGAGTTGTATTTATTTAGACTCGGTTGAGCTAGTTGTATCTAGTGTAACTGATTGATACACTAGTGAGAGTGGAGTGAATTAATTAGTTAATTAATTCAAAAATAATAACTCATTAATAAAATGAATAATACATCATTTAACTACAGTGCATGGCAGTTTTAGTGGAGACCAGTGGAGAGATAGGTGAAAGAGCAAGTGTGACTATCAGTTGTGACTATAGTGATGCATTGATTGCATCCAACACTCATTGGATATGCCAATGAGGATTGCGTGAGCAAGGCTGGAGTAATTCAAGTTCATTCAGAACCATTCTTCAACAGGGATTGTGCAGTAGAGGCAGGCTAGCAAGTGGCAAAGATCGGTGCATGGATTTGCAAGATTGGGCCTGATTAGTGTGTAGCGATTGTATTGTACTAAGAGCTTGATATGATCAGATTTGTATGAGGATTGTTACATGATCTCTATGACATATATTATATACATATATTTGAGGTTTTCAGCTTCATGCTTTCCCATTAAACAACTTTGTTAATGTGTGTGAATTTTTATTGTTTCATGTGTGCATTGCAATCTTGATTTAATTTCTGCAAATTATGAATGGTGGAATAGATTCTATACTTTGCATGAATCTAAAATAGTGTGAGATCAGGAGAATATTGGACATATAACACATAATTTATATAATTTCTACAAAAAATGTGAGATATGTTCAGTGCTTTAGGAAAGCACCCATCATGAAAGAAAATCTCCCTTTGCACAACAAGGGAGTGGCCAAATTCAGAAATTTTGGTGGCCCAATGTTTGCCATGAGATTTACATGATACAATGCTCATTTTTGGAGTCATGGCCTGCATAAACATGGTGGAAGAATATGTCAAATTAGAAAATGAAACTTGTATTACATGTTCATATTTTTCACCAACAATGTCTCTCCTACACATAGAATTGTGCATATACTTTTCTCCCCTTTCAAGAGAAGGAATAAATGGATGAAATGACTCTTGCATAGAGTCCTTTGGCTGCCCCAACTCCATATAGCTCTTTCATTCTAGAAAATTTTGATGTTCCTCCAAATCCTTCCCATTCAAAGCATCACATGATAGTGTTGTAGATCTTCATAGAATAGGTAGGGCTGAAACAAACTCTTTGTAGGCTCTCTATAGCATCCTCTCCTTGAGATTGGAGGCTCTAGGTAATAAGATCCTATCATGATGATAGATTAATCCCTCATGGACTAGATAGCCCTATTCATGCATTTGGTCATCAAGCATCATACAAGTGTGAAGATATTTGGAATAATCCACCAACAACCGGGATTTCCAATATAGATCTACACTCCCCAGCAATGATAGTGTTGATGATGCATCAATAGGAATTCCTGCCATGTTGCTGATCTCTTCTTTGACATCTCTTATGCTAAAGGTACAATTAGGAAGGACATACCTTCCCTTATTCTCCTCCAACAACGTAGAATGATAAATGAAGGTGGGTGATGATGGGGAGAGGAGAGAGTCTCCCTCCTTCTTGTGATTGCCCAAGCCTTCCAGTGCTATAAATGTGTCTTCTAATGCTCCCATCCCTCCTGGATCTGATTTTGGAGCATCAAGTGGTGAGATATATCTCACCGAAATGGAATCAGGTGGCCTCCCAGGTGGTTTTCCACTAGATAAGAGTGTCCCTTACAGAAATCTCATGAACATAATAGAAGGGACAGTGAGGTCCTTACTTCCACTGCACAAATCCATCTCTGTTATTTGTGTGGGGGTGTTGTGTGAGGGGTAAGTATGCATGCCTTTGATCATTTTAGGTGCACCACTCTTTTTGTCCACCCATTACATTTGCAAAGCTTCACAATTAGTGGTGACTTTCCCCAATGTAATTAACCATTGAACACCCAAAATAACATTGGTGTCTGGTATGTCAGCTACAAAGAAGCGATCCACCAAATTGTAGGATCCCATGGTGACCGAAAGTGATGGAACATAATGCATTCATTGCATTGTTCTATCTCCTGGGACCAAAATAGATAATCCCTCAAAATTATCAGTGGGTATTTCCCTCCTTTGCACAAGATGGGCATCAATGAAATTGTGGGTAGCCCCACTGTCAATCAATACAAAAACCCCCTAATTCATGATTTACCTTTGAAATCTTAAGGTCAAGTACTTAGGTACTCCCCTCAAGGATGCAAGAGTTCCTCCAATAGGAAAAAATGCTCCATTCCCATCTCCTCATGGTGTTGTATCTCCTCATACACTGTTAGTGTTGTGACCCCTCCTTGGCTCATCCTCTTCATCTTCTTCAAGATCTGAGAAAACCTCTATATAATGTGCTTTACCAGTAGCACATCTATGTCCAGATACCCAAGGTTCTTTGCAGGTGAAGAATAGCTTTCTCTTTCTTATATCTCTCCGAACTTCATTATCAAGAGGCTTCTTCTCTGAGCTCTCTTTTGAAGGAGCAGCTTTCTCTTCTTTTCCTTTAGAAGAAAAGGAGGGCTTGTTCTAAAAGTTTTCCTTTGCTTTTGGTAAGGCATCTTGAAGGTATTTAGCCCTTTCAATGGCATCATGAATGGTGGTGGGCTTGGTATATTTAACCAACCCATGCATAGGTTCATCTAGGACATCGATGAACATATACACCCTCCTTGCTGTAGACAAATCAAGAACCATAATAGATAATCTCAAAAATTCCGAGATATAAGACTCTGTATTGCCTATCTCCTTCAAATTTGCAAGGCTCATGAAAGGTGCTTCTAGATCCTTTCTGTCAAACCTCTCCACCAGTATTCTATTGAACTCAAAATAAGCAGTGACATTGGCAGGTCCCAATATAGACAACCCATGGAAGCACCAATTGTGTGCTTCACCTTCAAAGTGCAACGCTGCAATCTTGATAGCTTCCATCTCAGGGAATTTTCTCAACTGAAAGTAGATATCCAGTTTTTCTACCCATGCTTTGGCATAATAAGTGGATGACCCATCAAACATGGGTAAAAATAATCTTTCCATAGATTGATGTCAATCATGATTCTGAGTGAATCCACCATCTCTATGTTGATGCCTTGGTCTTCTTTTTTCCTTGAGGTGACAAAAATATTGAAAAATCAAGTGGTCCTTGAATATCTAATTTTGAGACTCATATTCTTCAAATTAGTCTTCAAGGGATGCTTTCTCATAAGGCACTTCATTTTCCATAGCCAAAAAAGTAGGCATCGTAGAACGTTGTGGAGCTTGTGGCTGGTTCACTGGTTGATCATTCCAGTGGTGAGACATGCTAGAGATTTCTCTAGGATGAAATATCCTAGGAGATTCCTTGATCCTCTCCAATATCATCTCTTTGATCTCTCTAGCAAGATCTTGCATGGCTTTCAGAAGGGTTTTCGCAAACTCCTTCCCATCTTCATCACTTCCAGATTCAAGGTATTTTCCCTTGTCTTTATCATCATTGGTGTATTAAAATTTCTTATGTATTATTCTCAGGTACCTCTTCTCTCTATTAGTGAGAGGATCATATTCTTGTGAATAAATATTGGCTCTTTAAGAAATCAAATCACAGGCTGTGCCAAGATGATTGCTCTGATACCACTATAATATCCCCGAAAGGGAAGATTCAACAACACCTGCTGGAATAACGCATTTTTCAGAAGTATGTGCATTGAAATGAGTTTTAAGCCCTTGTATCCCTTATATTTGGAGATCTAGAACCTAAATCCAAAAGGAAAGAAAAAAAAATCAAACTAGGTGAGGTAAACAGACCTCCCACACCTAGTATGGCTGGAAAACACCCAAAACTGGGGCTGCAGTAATATGAAAAAATACTGCAGGAAAATAATGCAGTTTTTGAGAGAAATAGTAGGAGAATAATAATAAGGCTCAACACTCATATATACAGCATTAAATCATATCCATAATTTGGCCCATACAATGTATGATAGAATGTAGAAGACACGAATAGAAGAAATTGCTCAGAAAGAGGGGTTGCAACACATGTAATGACTAAAAAATAGCTGAAAACGTTATTTTTAAGAGTTATAGTATCTTTGTATTACACTCCATATCTAGAGAAGATATGTGTACAAAATATTAGATCCATTTCAGATCTGTACACTAGAATAGCTCCTTTACAATTTCCCCTTGGGGTTTTGAGCAAAACATGAAACACAGAGAGTAGATCTGAGATCTAAAGTTGAAGATATGAAGTAGTATTCAGAAATTTATGAATATGAATACAATAGAAGTAGATCATATCTGAACAGAACATGGATCAGAACTATAATCTATGGATCACCATAATTAAGGGCAGAACCCCAGCACTAGAGATCTCTCCTCCAAATGTGTGTCAAAACACCTTGCAGTTGTATACCTGCAAATAACGTAGTCCTAGAAGGGAAACTACGTTGTAGGCTCTAGCACTGGTTTGGCCTAATGCCAAGATCTGAAAATGCAGCTCCAAGGATCTAATACTCTCTTATCAAGGGGATAGATGGCTTCCCACTTAAAAGAGGCACTATATTGGCCTAGATCTGAGTAGATATAGCCTCCACTTGCTGTAACTTACAATGACAACTAAAACCTCAACAGAATTTTCATTGTAGTTGGAATATGAGCTTGGCCAAATGCCAGATAGTGGATGAGATCATTAAGACTCCTCCAAGAGCTACTCAATGGAAGAGGTGGGATTCCTGAACAGGAACACCCTAGTGCTAAACAACACTATCCTTAGCTAAATAGCAGAGAATGATATATTTCTAAACAAAAAATATATTCAGAAATATACTCAATCAACAACCTTCTTCTGTTGTCCTCCTCTTCCTTTTATAGGATGAAAGTCTTGTCAAACCATAAACCATCTCAATGATTTAGCTCCATTCACATGAGTAGCCTCCAACTAAAACTACGTTGTGCATCTAGGATATTCACTGTATCTAGATAGCATTGTTGATTTGATCCTGGTTGACTTGGTCAAGTACTCCAGTCTCTTTCACACCTAAGTGTGCTTATGTAAATAGCCCAGATTTAGCTATGTTCACATGTCGCATTGATTTATTTTGTTGATTAGGAGTTTTATTGATCCTCCTTTACAATTTTATTCATGAAACAGAAAATTGAAACAAAATTGTATATTCCCATTAGCTTGAGCTAATTGGGAATATTACAGTCCTCCCCTCCAAAATGTTGCTTGTCCTCAAGCAACTGATAGGGTGAGTGCTACGACATTTCTCCTCCTCCATTGGTGACACCATCAAATATCAATCTCTCCTCACAAGCTAGGTGTTCACCAATCCAAGCCTCCATGAATTGTTCCTGCAAATTCATCATGAGATGTATATAATCCATCCCACAAGGAATAAAAAAATCAACAGAAACAAGCATGGTTGGAGAAATTCTCTCTCTAAAAAATGTAGCATGAGGTACATAGAGAGTTTCCATCCCATGTGGTACATAAAAACTTCCCATCCTCCCTCCATACAATCCCATAAAAAGCACAACTATATCATCCAAGTATGGGAGCATAATTACATATATACAAATAGAAATTTGAGCATGAGGAGGTGGGTCATAGTCACATATGGTACCCATTGTGATGCATCTCCTTCCTACATTATATCAAGGTATGGTAAGTCGTTTCCACACCACTTACTTTGTAATGTTCCCAAATCTAGAATGGCTAGGAATCCATGGCTAGAAAATGCTTTTTCCAAAAATGGAGGCAACAGGATTTGATACCAAGACATGGATCCCTTAGAAAAATGTATCTAAGACCAAAATCCAATAGTTGGGACCAATTAAATCCTTCTAAGGTGGTTAAAAAGATCTACCACACTTAGATGTCCTCAGAAAGTTCCCGGTGAAGGGACTGCAACAATACTTGAGCAAGGATTGAATACACAGTCTTATTTTAATGAGCCATGCCACATGAATATGAAAATATCCGATCAATATATAATATAGCAGCAAGAGAGTACAATGATTTTAGGAATCGCTCACTCAAGCTAGGCAATGAAAGCCTCAATAAGACATGTACACCAAATGTGATAAAACACTGCTACATAAATATGCCCTAGCTATGACAACACTGTATATAGGAGACACTGCAAGATATGATATGAAAATAAAATGATATATCAATGATAGCTCAAGAAATGAGGGGGAGCAAGCTCTCAACCCCTGAAAACACTAATACAACAATCCTTAGAAGTATTGGCTACAATACATGTATAAAATGGGAAAATATAATAATGCGAGAGTTGCTGGGTGGTAGCATCAACTCAAGAACTGGAAATAGATGGAGAAGGTTGAAATGGCTGAACCAAATGGAGGACTCTCCTCCAATGGAAATCTAAAGTGAAAGGCTGATCCCTTAACCAAAGATCTCACCCTCCAAGGTATCTTCTAATCCCTCATAGAAAATTCTCTCCAAGAATAATGCTATCTAAGAGAGGGACTGCGCTGCATATGATGGAAAGTGGTTGGCATGGTGCCCAAGATGATGTAATAAGCTCATGAAACTCCTTCACTGATCTCCCAAAGGTATGGAAACTCCCTCCTCTGAAAAACTAGCCAAGGATGGTGTTATAGAAAACCTCCCCAGCAACACCCAGCAACACTACACAATCTCCAGCTGAAACTGCACTGATGAAGAAGGATGAGGCTTGACCTCAATGTTTGAATATGGGGAATGGATTGCAATCCTCCAAGAGCTACTCAAGAAGGAGAGGATATCCTAAATAGGAATCCCCCAGCAATTCTTGCTAAACAACAAGAGAGTGCAGCAAGTCCAAAGGACCCAAGATGAATAATACTCAACATGTCTCACAATGGCTACCTTACCCTCCTTTTAAACAATGAGAGCTCCCTCTCCATGGGTCTAAGATTCTAAATCTGCCTCAGGCCCCTGAAGGGCAGAATCTAGGGTAACATCAAACCACGCTTAACCTGGTAGCTAGCCCTACCAGATCGGGAGAGGGCTCTCTCCTGGTCAATCTCAGCAAAAAATGATCAGTGAGGCTTGAGATGACTTGAATGAAGGCTGATTTTAGGCTAGGTATATATGCAAAATATTTTGATTTGATTATAAGGGTGTTTTGTTGGATCAAAGGGAAGGCAGATTTTGGGTCTAGGGGAATGAGGCCCAGTTTTGTAGAGATCTGAATGGGGCAAGGTAGGCACTTGATTTGACACTTTCAATTTGAAGGAAATGGAGAGTTTGAGAAAGGTGAAGAGCTGAAGAGGGCAAGAAACCTTCAAGGATCCTCTCCAAACAGCTGAAAACATAGAAAATTAAACAAACCGTAGGTAGAGCACTGCAAATCCTAATGAATTATACCTTTATCCTTGTTTGTTTAACTTAAGAAGAAATAAGAAGGAAAATGGTATACATGAAACAACAATAGACTTACATTTATAGAGAGAAACACACTATCAAACCAAAATACCACAAGAATCCCATGGAGTGCTGCAAACCCTAGTCTATTCCTTGCCAAACTGCAGAGATGAATGTACAATGATGCTCAAAGCATTCCCAAAAGTCCAACCATGCTAATGACTGAAAAACCACAATATATAGACAAAAAACCACCCATCCCAGCCTCCAGGGGTCAAGCTCACAAGTTTAGGATCTGTTCCAAAAAAATCTAAACTGAGAACTAGAAAGTAGGCAGTGGAACAACTTGCCTCTATAAACTAGGAAACTGATTCATTCAATTGTAATTCACCTTTTGATGGATGAATATATCCCCATGAGTGAAAATTTAACAAAATTACATCAAGATCCATCAAATTACATCAAATTACATCATAAGTTTGACATTTAGAAGTAAGAAAGTCAAACTGTCAAAAACTAGGCAAAAAACAGAGGTACTGAGTAAAAAATGAGCAAAATCCTCCAATGCGCCGCGCCTAATTTCTCTATGCGTCGCGCTAGTTTGCAGCTGATTTTGGAGGCCTTCCCGGTGTCCAAATTTGCTCCAAGTGGGCTTGCTGGAAATTTCTGCCTGTCTAATTTCCAACACAAGTGGAATTTCTGAATTTGGTCTTCATTTTCCCCTCCAAAACTGATTTCTCCCAACATTGCTTCCTGTGTGTCAAAAAAGGGGCAGAAAGGTCATTTTTGGGGTGTTTTTGACCCTTCTGGAAGCCCAAAACCTGTCAAAATTTCTTGGCCATAGGTAGGCATGCATATTTTTCCATGAAAAATCCAAAAAAATTTAGTTTGCATCAAAAGGATCTCCCAATCAAAAGCGCGCGCCAAGTGGCGCTGCGCATAGAGCAGAAAAGTTTGTTTTTAGGCCAAAATTTTCAAAAATGCAGAAAGTGTCCCAAATTTTTTGAAATTTGGGCTGAGTGTCCTCCATTATGTGCTATGCTGGGCCAAGGAAGCCTCGGCCAAGATCTAAAGTCTATCATGCCTTTTCCGACGCTTTGAGGCCTTCTTCAACTTGGCCTTCAAAATTTTGATTCTTGCTTTGCAAACATGATTTCTTACCCAATAATGATTGGCCATGTGCCTCAACATATTTTTCTCCTTGTTGGCCTTCTCCAATAGCTTTTCCAAATGAATATTTACCCTTTCAAGCCAAGTTTCACGATCAGCCTCAATCTCCTGCTCAAGTGATGTCATCTCGGTTTTGCTCCTTTTGGCAGCTTGCCGGTTCTCACGTATGTTTTGCAGCTCCAAGATGGTTTGCTGATCCTCTAGCTGTTTGTTTCTCTGCTCAAGGTATTTGATTATCCACTGGGCTCTTTTCAATTTGAGGGACAAAGTATTTATTTCCGCCTTCTGCTCTTGAATGATCTCCCTGAACTTTGAGCTTGGTGAGCCCAAATCAGTGTCATCATCCTAAATGAGGATGAAATCTGTCTCCTGTTCTCCTGAAGGCCCCTCATCATGTATTGGCCTCTTACCCTTGTCCTATACCTGTACTACTGAAGAAGGAAGCGAGACCCCTTCCACCCCAGGTGGAGATAATACTCGCTTGGCTGCTGGTGGAATTTGGGGAATTGAAGGGTTTTAGGGACAGTCTCTAGGCTTTGGGATAGTAATTGGGGTTTGGGAATTTTGTAGCTAGGATTTGGGATAATGGGAATATGGGATAGGGGTAGATGAATTTAGGGATATGGGGGATAGGGAAATGGGTTGATGGAACTAGAAAAACAGTGAGGAAATAAAAAGTGAGGGAGTGATGGCCACAAAAAAAACAATGTATAAACCCTAAGGAAAAATTTCTTGAGCAAGGAAATAGGGTTTGAATTTTTTAATTAAATCCTCATAAAAATCATAAGACACATGTTTTATGGCATTGGAGGGATTGCTTGACTTACTTTGGACTGGAGGCAGCTGAGCAAATTTGAGTTTTGAATGAAATCGTGGTTTAATTCAGCTGGCAACTCTACGCCCCACGCCACAAACCCAATGCACCACGCCGGTTATGTGCATCGCGCTCGTGTGTTTTTACCACTGTGGAGGCCGACCCAATGCGTCGCGCTGGCTCTATGCGCCGTGCCTCTCAGCCAATGCACCACGCCCACAAACTTGCACAACTACACTATGATTTTGTGACCACGAGCTTGCTTCCAATTTCTCTTGTTCTTTTGGATGCAAATGAGCCCTTTGAACATGGAAAAGGACTTATATACCAACGGCTTTGATTTTCCACTCCAAAAACCCACTTGATAATGTTTTACATTTGACACTTTTTTAAAACTCTGTTTTAGGAAATTTACTTCATTTTGCCTATGATTAACTAAATGATTTGCTTTTGTTTGCCTTGCAGGGTTGCTGAAGTTTGAAAAGGTGACCAGGGTTGCCTTTGAAATTATTTATAAATGAGAGAACATGAAATTACATTAAATTTATACAAATGAAGGTAAAATACTCAATTTTTCTCAAAACAGAGTTTTGAGAAAAAATACATTTTTAGGCATATGATGATGAAACTTTTTAGTACTGGAACTTTATTCAACCTCCTCATGTGCCTACTGACCATTATTGGACATTTTGAAGACCTTATTGATGAAACCCTAGACCTAATGGGACTAAAAACCTAAAAAATGACTCTTAGAAATTTAAGGACAAAAAGTGAGCGCAGATGATTTTGATGAAAGGAAATGCGCCAGCAGGTAAAGGACATGAGGGAAATGTATAAAAATCCACTACCGTCAGATGATCCGTATCCCCAATGGAATACGGTAATTTGAGTGAAAAATTCCCCTAATATGCAAATACAACAAGAAAATTTTTGATCCCGCTGACGGAGGGATGAGAAAGATACCGACATGAACGGAGTCCCACTCATGTTGGGTCACTCCTCAAGAAACCTTTCTCATACATCGCTGCCCAAAACCCCACGAGATCCCTTCCTCCTATAGCACGGTTGACTCTATTTGGCTTGACCTAGCCTTCTTGCGAAAGTCCCCTTTCACACATGGAGGTGTGAAATACAGCTCTACAAGTGATAATATTTCACACTAGGAGGATTTTTATCCTTTATTCATGAAATTAATGGGTCTCCCACCCATTTTATTTTAGCTTCTATGTGAAAATGGCAAAAATTAATGTTCCATAAAATTGGGAACATTACAATCCTCCCCTCTCAAAGATTGCTTGTCCTCAAGCAAGTGCAAGGATAGACTAATTCATTTTCCCTTTACTCTCCCTGTGGAATCCATTCATGATGAAATCCTCTGAGAAGAGGGATGCCACATCATCAATCAAGTGTCCAAGTTGTCCCTCCAACATATGCAATCTAGATTTTGGTGAACATCCCCAAATAGCTGTCATGTAAAAACAAATATCCATGGAGGAAACATTGGGATGTCTAAGGGCCTCCTTGAGGTATGGGATCTGATATGAAATGGGACTCATCATCCCCATATGACCTTCCCATCCCCAAGAAATCATCCATACAACATAAGTTGCCTCCCAACATGGCAACTCATAGAATCTCCCTCCACCTTGAGCTCCGGAAATGAAGGTGGGCTGAAAATCTGACTATGGAAAATCTCATAGATTGCCCCATGCTATCCTCCTCTCCACTTATGATAATTTTAGAGTGTGTTCTGATCATGGGCTACAAAATTATTTCCCTCAAGTGGCAAAATGAAGATCAATCCTCCAAGAATTTCTCCTCCATCAATGATAATCCGGCTGGCCCAAGACATTTCATCCATGATGAGTAGGGCATGATAATCATAGAATATGACAATTACATGTTTTTTGTAGGTTATACCATGTGCATCAAGGTACAAACACTGTCTCATATGGTTACAATGCAACCTCATCCACTGTAGTTGCAGAAAATAACATGACAAGCATTGTATAGAAAATATCACCTCTACTACTGAATAGTAAATAGATGAGTGAATCAGAAATACACAATCAAACACATGCCCATATACATACGATGGATGGATAGCATCATCAAATTCATGGCCCACCTCAAAACAAGGCAAATAGGTGGTTGTGGTGGCCATGTCTCCCCTCATGTTCCCACTAGAACATGCAATGCATAAACTATGGGGATCATCTCCCCTAAAAGACACATTCAAATCATGTGTCAATTCACCAATCATGCTCCCAATAATAATATGGACAATATCAGAAAATGGAAACATGCTCATCATCAAAATAGAGGAAGTACTGATGGTTTTACATGATGCTTGATGGCACCAACAGTTTCCCAAGTAGCAACAGCGCAGTTTTTCAAACTGCTGCTTCAAAATTTTACATGGAAAAATGTTTCTTAATACATGGTCAAGTACATGAATTTTCTGAACATACATGTAATGAGAAATTTTTTTCCCAAGGCCACATAAAATATTTTTGTCTCCATCATATGGTTTGGACCAACTTTTCTCATGGAGCAACATGGAAAATCTGTCCCTTTGAGGAGCCATGCACTGCAACATAATGATAAGAGTATGTAAATCAGCAAATGTAAACACAAAGCTCTTACCATCAGCTGGAAGTAATATGGTAAATGGATCCATTTATGTGACCCTGCTCCCAAGTGTCAGCGTTGTGAGCTCATGCAAAAAGGCTCTTGTCCATGTCAATCTTTGCCTCTTAACATGCTCCTTGTCAAGAACACCTCTGGTGTTGCTGTTGCAAATATGAAGCTTCTCCCAGGATAGAAATGCCTCCATATTAGTCCAAGCCAAGGAGTAATCCCTTTTCACTCTGAGAGTTCCCTCCTCTACTCCTGCAACACCATACATTATATGAGAGAAAATCTGCTTGTGCTCTCTCCAAGATAGTTCAAGCAATCCAAGTGCTTGCTTCCTCCTCATGCTCACATCATGTAACTCATGTGATGAATGTATCATGACTGATATATATACCATATCAGCACCATGTATCCCTACTCTCTGCTACTCAATTATGTAAATATCCTGCCACCTCTTCTCTACCCCCATCCTCCTAGAAAAAGGGTACACCAAGTGATGGTGGAACTCCTTCAAGTGGAGCCAACGCAGCCAAGCCTCTTGCTGCCCGATATCATATATTAACAAGTGTAAAATAATTCTCTTGCTCCTCATCCACACCCACTCAGATTCTTGTGGATTTCTTCTCCTTCTTCCTCCTCTGGTACTCCTCCCATGAGGGCTACCATTCTCCCAAGCCATATCTTTCCCTTTGCGTTTCATGGAAAGTTGAAATGCAACTCCTTGGAGACCTCCTAGAGAAGATCTATCACCCATGATTATGTTGGATCGATGAGGAATCAATTGTGATGGAAGTAACATCTCCTCTCCACCCATGTTTAATAGCGCTGCTAATTCCTCTAATGGTGTAGCAGTTGTTTCATCCTCTGGTTCAAAATTTGTTTCATTGTTTGTCATGAGGGTGTCATGGTTCACTCCATCCTCCAAAAGTTCACACTCCAACCTCAATGGCTGAATGCAACTCAACCAATATTTATTAGGATGAGGGTTCATCTCCTCCTTGAACCCTTTGCACAACACAGTTCAATCATGGTGCTCTATAATAGCAAATTATGTAGATTCTTGGACCTCTACATGTGAGTTTCCACATTCCCTTGAATTATTTGCTGAAATGAAAAGTGGAAATTCATTCATATCTTGGTGGAACTTGGGGTTTTCTTCTTGTATGGTTGCATTAGTTGTCTCCTCCAATGCAATGGATGCCTCCTCCATAGATGTAAAAGTCTGCCCTCCCAAAGCTATGACAACGTTGGTGAAATTCTCCTCCCATGGTGGAATGGATTTCTCTTCCTTTGTCCTCTCTCCATCAAAGGTTTGGATCAAAATTTGAGAAAATTCTACAAAAGAAATCACCCTTGAATGGACCAAGGGTTTGAACCACCAAACAGAGGCTTCATCCTCCATGTGCAGTGCTTCAATATCGACTGTTTCTTTCTTTGCCACTGGATGTAGCAATAAAAAAGCATCTAGCTTTTTCACCCAAGCTCTAAGTGAAGTGCTCCCATCAAATGTAGACAATAGAAACCTATTGCCTTTGATTTCTCTTTTGCCATAGGGCCTTCTCTCCTCCTTCTACTGAATAAACTGTGGGAACGTTGTAGCTCCCATAAATGATGCAGAATGGGATTCATACTCACTCAGGTATTGATCTAGAACCTAATGATCCAAACATCTCTCATGCTTGCTTTCTTTTTGAGAATAGGAAGTGCATGGACCTTCCTCTTCTTCTCTTTGCTTCTCCTCCTTGGGGAGGCTCTTCTTTTCTTTGAAAATAGATGATATCAAGCTCATATTCTCCATCATATTCTTCTTCTTTCTTGGGCTTGAAGGCCACAAACTGAGCCAAGAAAGGTGCTCTGATACCATTGTAATGTTCCCAAATCTTGAATGGCTAGTAATCCATGGCTAGAAAACGATTTTTCCAGAAATGGAGGCAGAAATATTTGATACCAAGACCTAGATCACTTATACTAATGTTTCTAAGACCAAAATCCAATATTTGGGACCAAATAAATCCTTCTAAGGTGGTTAAACAGATCTACCACACTTAGATGTCCTCAGAAAGTGCCCGGTGAAGGGACTGCAACAATACTTGAGCAAGGATTGAATACACAGTGTTATTTTAATGAGCCATGAAACATGAAGATGAAAATAGCTAATCAATATATAATATAGAAGAAAGAGATTACAATGCTTTGAGGAATCACTCACTCAAGCTAGGCAATGAAAGCCTCAATAAGACATGTACACCAAATGTGATAAAACACTGCTACATAAATATGCCATAGCTATGAAAGCATTTTCTATAGGAGACACTGCAACATATAATATGAAAATATAATGATATATCAATGATAGCTCAAGAAATGAGTGGGAGAAAGCTCTCAACCCCTGAAAACACTAATACAACAATCCTTAGAAGGATTTGCTACAATACATGTACAAAATGGGAAAATAGAATAATGCTGGAGTTGCTAGGTGGCAACAGCAACTTAGGAACTGTAAATAGATGGATAAGGCTGAAATGGCTGCACAAAATGAAGAACCATCCTCCGATGGAAATCTAAATTGAAAGTTTGATCCCTTCACAAAAGATCACACCCTCCAAGGTATCTACTAATCCTTCACAACAAATGCTCTCCAAGAATAACGTTGTCTAAGAGAGGGACTGCGCTGCATATGATGGAAAGTGGTTGGCCTGGTACCAAAGATGATGGAATAAGATAATGTACCTCCTTTACTGATCTCCCAAAGGGATGGAAACTCCCTCCTCTGAAAAACTAGCCAAGGATGGTGTTGTAGAAAACCTCCCCGGCAACACTGCACAATCTCTAGATGAAACTGTGCTAATGAAGAAGGATGAGGCTTGACTTCAATGTATGAATTTGGGGAATGGATTGCAATCCTCCAAGAGCTAATCAAGAAGGAGAGGAAATCATAAACAGGAATCCCCCAGCAATTCTAGCTAAACAGCAAGAGAGTGCAGCAAGTCCAAAGGACCCAAGATGAATAATACTCAACATGTCTCACAATGGCTACCTTGCCTCTTTTTAAACAATGAGAGCTCCCTCTCCATGAGTCCCACTCATTTTATCTTCCTCCTCAAGAAACCTTCTCTCCTTTCTCCACTACGATGGCCCACAAGATACCTTCCCATCTCCTACCACTGCGCAGTTTGACTTGGTCAAACCTGGCCTAGCCTTCTTGCAAAAGTCCCCTTTCACACATGGAGGTGTGAAATCCAGCTCTATAAGTGATCCTCTTTCACACTAGGAGGATTTTTATCCTTTATTCATGAAACGAATGGGTCTCCCACCCATTTTATTTTAGCTCCTATGTGAAAATGGTAAAAATTAATGTTCCATAAAATTGGGAACATTACATACTTGCTGCACAAGTTATCTCACCATGGTTGAAAATGTGAGATATGTTTGGTGCTTTTGGGAAGCACATATCATGAAAGAAAATCTCCCTTTGCACAACAAGGGAGTGACCAAATTCAGAAATTTTGGTGACCCAATGTTTGCCGTGAGATTTACATGATACAACACTCCTTTTTGGATTCATGGCCTGCATAAAACATGGTGAAAGAATATGTCAAATCAGAAAATGAAACTTGCATTAAATGATCATATTTTTCACCAAAAATGTCTCTCCTACACATGGAATTGTGCATATACTTTTCTCCCCTTTCAAGATAAGGACGAAATGGCTGAAATGACTCTTGCATAGAGTCCTTTGGCTGCCCCAACTCCATATAGCTCTTACATTCTAGAAAATTCTGATGTAGCTCTCCTCCAAATCCTTCCCATTCAAAACATCTCATGATAGTGTTGTAGATCTTCATAGAATAGGTAGGGCTTAAATAGAACCCTTTGTAGGCCCTTTGTAGCATCCTCTCATTACTCTTGGAGGCTCTAGGTAATAAGATCCTATCATGATGATAGATGACTCCCTCATGGACTAGATAGCCCTATTCATGCAGCTAGTCATCAAGCATCATACACGTGTGAAGATATTTGGAATAATCCACCAACAGCTAGGATTTCCAGTATATATCTACACTCCCCAACAATGATAGCGCTAATAATTCATCAATAGGAATGATTTCCATGTTGCTGATCTCTTCTTTGACATCTCTTATGCCAAAGGTACAAGTAGGAAGGACATACCTTCCCTTCTTCTCCTCCAACAACTCAGAATCAGAAATGAAGGTGGGTGATGATGATGAGAGAAGAAGGTCTCCCAACTTCTTATGCTTTCCCAAGCATTCCAATGTTGTATATGTGTCTTCTAATGCTCCCATCCCTCCTGGATCTGATTTTGGAGCATCAAGTAGTGAGAGATATCTCACCAAAACTGAATCAGGTGGCCTCCCAAGTGGTTTTCCACCAGATAAGAGTGTCCCTTGCAGAAATCTCATGAACATAATAGAAGGGACAGTGAGGTCCTTTCTTCCACTGCACAAATCCATGTTTGTTCTTTGTGTGAAAGTGTTGTGAGAGGGGTAAGTATGCATGTATTTTATCATTTAAGGTGTACCACTCTTCTTTTCCACCCATTCCATTTTCAAATCCTCCCAATCGGTGGTGACTTTCCCCAATGTAATCAACCATTGAACACCCAAAATAACATTGGTGTCCGGTATGTCAACTACAAAGAGGTGATCCACCAAAGTGTAAGATCCCATGGTGACCGAAAGTGATGGGACATAATGCATGCATTGCATTGTTCTATCTCTTGGGACCAAAATAGAGAATCCCTCAAAAGTATTAGTTGGTATTTCCCTCCTTTGCACAAGATGGGCATCAATGAAATTGTGGGTAGCCCCACTGCCAATCCATATAGAAACCCTCTGATTCATGATTGACCCTTGAAATCTTAAGGTCAAGTACTTAGGTACTCCCCTCGAGGATGTAAGAGTTCCTCCAATAAGAGAAAATGCTTCATTCCCATCTCTTGATGGTGTTGTATCTTCTCCAACATTGTTAGCACTGTGACCCCTCCTTGGCTCATCCTCTTCATGTTCTTCAAGATCTAAGAAGATCTCTATATAATGTGCTTTACCAGCAGCACATATATGTGAAGGTACCAAAGGTTCTTCGCAGGTGAAGCATAGCTTCCTCTTTCTTAGATCTCTCTGGACTTCATCATCAAGAGGCTTCTTATATGAGCTCTCTTTTGAAGGAGCATCTTTCTCTTCCTTTCCTTTAGAAGAAAAGGAGGGCTTGTTCTGAAATTTTTCCTTTGCTTTTGGCAAGGCATCTTGAAGGTCTCTAGCCCTCTCAATGGCATCATGCAAGGTAGTGGGCTTCGTATATTTAACCAACCCATGCAGAGGTTCATCTAGGCCATCGATGAACATATACATCCTCCTTGCTACAGAAAAATCATGAACCATAATAGATAATCTCAAAAATTCATAGATATAAGACTCTATATTGCCTAACTACTTCAAATTTTCAAGGCTCATGAAAGGTGCTTCTAGATCCTTTCTGTAAAATCTCTCCACCAGAATTCTAGTGAACTCATAATAGGCAGTCACATTGGCCTGTCCCAATGTAGACAACCCATGGAGGCATCAATTGTGTGCTTCACCTTCAAAGTGCAGCGCTGCAATCTTGATAGCTTCCATCTCAGGGACTTTGTTCAACTGAAAGTAGATATCCGGTTTTTCTACACATGCTTTGGCAGAACAAGTGGATGACCCATCAAACTTGGGTAAAAAGAATCATCCCATAGAGTGATCTTGATCATGATTCTGAGTGAATCCACCATCTTTATGTTGATACCTTGGTCTTATTTTGTCCTTGAGGTGAAAAAAATCTTGAAAAATCAATTGGTCCTTGAATCCCTAATTCTAAGACTCATATTCTTCAAATTATTCTTCAAGGGATGCTTTCTCATGAGGCCCTTCATTTTCCACAACCAAAAAGTAGGCATGGTAGAATGTTGTGGAGCTTGTGGCTGGTTCATTGGTTGATCATTCCAGTGGTGAGACATGCTAGATCTTTCTCGAGGATGAAAACTCCTAGGATATTCATTGATCCTATCCAATCTCATCTCTTTGATCTTGTTAGCAAGATCTTGCATTGCTTTCAGAAGGGTTTTTACAAACTCCTTCCCATCTTCATCACTTCTAGATTCAGGGGCTTTTCCCCTGTCTTTATCATCATTGGTGTAATCAAATTTATTCTATATTATTCTTAGGTACCTCTTGTCTCTGTAAGTGAGAGGCTCATCTTCTTCTGAAGACATATTGTCTCTTTAAGAAATCAAATCACAAGCTGTGCCAAGATGATTGCTTTGATACCACTGTAGTATCCCCAAAAGGGAAGATTCATCAATACGTGTTGGAATAACACATTTTTCAGAAGTATGTGCAATGAAATGAGATTTCAGCCCTTGGATTTGTTAGCTCTATATATCTAGCATCTAAATCAAAGATGCGAGCAAAAAAAAATCAAACTAGGTGAGGTAAACAGACCTCCCACACCTAGTATGGCTGGAAAACACCCCAAAAATGGGTGTTGCAGCAATATGCAACAATACTACAGGAAAATAACATATTTTTTGAGAGAAAAAGTAGGAGACCAATAAGAAGGCTCAAAATTCATATATACAACAATAAATCATATCCATAATGTGGCCCATACAATGTATGATAGAATGTAGAAGACAAGAATAGAAGAAATTCCTCTAAAAGAGGGGTTGCAACACTTGTATTGACTTAAAATTAGCTTGATCATTCAGATGAGGTCAAAACATATATGATAGAGACTCAATAAGATCATCATGATGTATTTATTATACTTTAAAATTTTTATTTTAGTTTAATGAATTTTATATCAAAATGTCATTTTGATAGAAAAGTCAAATTTGTAATTTATTTCAATTTTCCAAATGTAATTTTATGTTTTCAAATTTAATAAATAAAATCCCAAAGCTATCAAAGTGAAATTATGTTCAACCTAAGTGAGCAAGAGAGCCAAAATCCATGTTGATCAACCTGCAGTGCCAAAAGTCAGAAAAGAAAAAGAGTATTAGTGTCAAAGAAGAAAAAATACATTAGAAAGTGGGTAATTTGGATTAAAATTCAAGTTCACTAAAGCTATAAAACCCATTAGGCATCTTAAAACAAGTCATTGTTGCCATCTAGCCTTCAATATTTTTCAGCAAGAGAGAAATTTTGAGTTTACTGAGAAGTTTGGGCCAAAAGTGGAAGGCGCTGTGTGTTTGGTGGCTGGCATTGCGCGTTCATCTAGGAATTGTGCGCTCACCTAGCCGTGCTGCATGTTTACCCTAAAATCCCAGAGTAATTAACAAAGGGTTGCGCGTTTGGAGGTTGGCGCTGCGTGTTCTTCCCGATGCTGCGCTCTTACCCAAAAACGTTGCGCTTTTACACAGTGGTTGTTTTGAAGGTTGTCACTGCTTCCATCCAGCTCTAGTTTCCTCATAAATTTCTCTAAGGAGTTTTTAATTAGTAAGTGGCCACAAAATACCTCTCTTTTCACATGTTTATTGTTCCTTTCAAGAATTGAAAGTGTCATAACTTATGAAACCCTATTTTTAATTCATTATTATTTTTCATACAAAGTATCTTTGTTCACCTCCCTAAACCCATATCAGTCATAAGCATGGTTAATCCCTAGGGTTTCCATTAACCTAGGTTTTCTATTTACACTAATTTCCTTCATCCATCTAAGCTAGCCATCTCATCTCCTCCTCCCTTTATCTCATTCCAATTTTTACCCTAGGTTTTCCTAAGTCAAAACTCAAAAATTTCTAAAGAAGAAGATAGAGGTGTTGGTGAGGCACAAATACCAAGGAGAAATGACCACAAATGAGGGAAAATTAATATATTTGAACCAATAACTACAAGGGAACTCATGGCCTCTCCTCTCACTGTGTCTTGTTTCAAGTATGTTGGTTGTTTTTAGTTTTGTGAGAGGGTGCAGCAGATTCAATATCACTCTGAGTTGACAAGGTTATTCATCACAAACCTTCATCATAAGCACGTCACTCTTACTGGGGTTACTTTTGATATGTCCACTGATGCCATTTTAGCTACTACAGGGATACCTAATGTGGGAGAGATATGGTTTAAACAAGAAAACCTTGATCTAATTTATTATGAACCATACCTCAAACCTAGATACAAGGATGACAAGAAGTCAATTTTCCCTTTTTCTCATCTCCTTGACCGATATATTCCCATGATGAAAATAATCATGAAGTACTTCACTTGTGAGGTGAGGTTTTCTCGACTCTACTCATACCATATCTGACTCCTAATGCACTTCACTAGATTTAGAATGCTTCACCTACCTTACTATCTCTTCCGTAGCATTGACAAGATGGCATTCATTATGCAAAAAATGGATTATAATCATCAAATGTAGAGTCCTTTTCATCACCCCCTCATCAAGATTTTGGTCATGCATCAGCTGGAGCAAAAGAATATCCCATGGAACACTTTCATTGCAAATGAATTTTTTCACTACCCCACCTAGTCATCATGAGAAAAATATCCCTTCATCATCTCATCCTCCCATATCCACTTCTCCATTTCAGCCTGATGCTCATACATCATCACCTAGTCAGATCCATTCACCTCATGTTGATCCTTCTTCTTCACCTTTCTATAACCCTTCATCATCCCATCATGATACTGGAGCATCAAGCAGTGAAAGGGATATTGAGGCAACTTGGGCTAATGTGACTGATGTTGAGCCATTTCCCAAGACCTATCAGAGAGGCCACAGGCATGTGTTTGCTTCACATGGTGTGAATGGGGCCATGCTTTCTTCATCATGAAAATAGGTAGACAAGGGCAAGGAAAAGGCTACAGAGCCTATCATTGATGAGGAGGAGGACAAGCATGAAAATGAGCAGGAGTTTCAGCTGATTGACCTTGATGATGAGGATGAGTTTAGAATCACCAATGCATTGATCAGAAGCAAAGAGGAAAATATTAGTGAGCTTCAAGCTAATCTTGACAGAGCATAGTATGTGATTGACTTCCTTGAGCAGGAAAATTAGCAGCTAAAGACCAAGCAGATCATCAGTGAGGTCAGGACTATCAAATCTCAAAAAGAGGTAGGGAAAGCTAAGGCTTTGTTGGATTAAACCTTGGATAGATTTGGTGAGCTTGATGGTGAAGAGGATCAACCTCCAAGACAGAGACCAAAGACAATAGGGCTTAAGAGATTTCTAGCCCATGAGAGACAGAAAGAGGCTGAGTTGGCAGAGTAGCTCACTCCAAGTGAGTTGTTGGACCTTGAGATTAGTAGAGATAGAGAATCATGGCTTGGTAGAGACAATTTTCATTTGGAAGGCTTGCTAGATAATGCCAAAAGGGACAATGATATTCAGCGAAAAATGGCAAAGCACTATGCCATGAGAAACAAGATTGCAAGGGCCAAGCTCAAACAAGCCCATGCAAGGATTCAAGCCTTGATCGAGCAAAAGGAGAAGGGGAAGTTAGACATACTTGTTGAGGTGTCTCTTCATACCTCTAACCCTTTATCAGCAAGTAAACTCACAATTTTGAAAAAAAATTGGCATATTTGGCATTATGGTACATTTTCTAGTTTTTGGGCAATTTTGACAAACATAAATTTTGCTAAACGTGCAGCACCACTGGCGCTACGCTCTTTTTTGGGGCATCCAATTACAAAATGGCCACCACCATCATGTTAAAAATAATGAGGACTTTAACTCCAGAAATTTTCAGAAGATTTGGAGGAGAAATAGTCCCTCAAAAAGAAAAAAAACCACCAAAAAAACATGTTTCTGCCCATATAAGTCTTCTAGAGGTCAAATGAATCAATTTCCTCTCTTTTAGAGGCAAATTGTTGAGTTTTCCTAGTCTTCAGATTCTTGTTTGGGAGTAGGTGAAACTGATCCCTATCTCATGGATTCAACTCCCTAAGGCTAGGGAGAGTGGTTTTTAGGTATATTTGATGCAATTCTCTCATTAATTGTAAGGGTTCGACTCACTTGGATCTTTGGCTTCTCAAGAGACATTTTTGAATTAGTTTTGGCTTCGACATTAATAGAAATTTGCAACTATTTCTTTGGGATTCATGTGGTATGCATTGTTTGACACATTTTCTTCTTTGTTATCATTTGTATGAATGTATTGTAGCTCATAAACCATTTTCATGTCTATGATATGCTTAATTTCAAGTTGAAAAGCAGAATTCATGTTTCATGCTCTGTTTTGGTAAATTCAGCATATTTTTTTTATTTTCTTCAGTTTTGGAAGAATTCATCTTGTATGCTCTTCCTAACACCTCACTAGTCTTTTCGCCTCACCATAATAATATTTTCATGTCAATCCCTCTACCTACTCTTCCTGATCTAGCAAACCCTACAAAATCAAAATCAAAACCCTGAGCTACTATACCTAGCCTAAAATCTTCTTTCCTCAAGTCATCTTGACTGTGTTTATATGGAGAGAGCCCTCTCTTGGCCTAGTAGGGCTAGCTACTTGGCTAAGTGTGGTTTGAGGTTACCTCGGGATATCCTCTCTCAGCCTGAGGTTCAATCTGAATGATAACACAATGAATAGAGGAAAGGAAATACACTTTCACGCGCATATGTGTGGAAGTAAATCTTTGAAAAGGACTACCGGAAAGCATATTTCTAAATCACAAAAAACAAAAATGGATACAACAACTTGACTATGAAAACATTTCATTCAGGTGCAGAATTTGTAGGCAGACAGGACACCTACAAAACACAAGTCTTGACGCTAAGAAAGAAAACAGAAAAAAGAAGGGTGGAGACAAGAAAAAGGATGGCAATATCCCCCACCTGGGTCGGAGATGGATGATGAAGAAGAAGAGGAGGATACCATCCCCATGGAGAACAATCAGACAACAAAGGAAATAGAGGGACAAGGAAATGACACACAATATTCATTTGATCTACAAGCTTCTCTGAAATAGCCTATTTCAAATCTAGAAGGTCCAGATACAAGTGGAATTAAAAGACATCATACTTCAGATAACTTAGATTCAGATAGGGACATTGGCACACTTGCCGCAGAAAATCAAGTTGCTCTTGTCTCCTCCACACCATCACAAGGTGAATGGCATAAAGTTGAGAAGAAAAAAGGGAGGAAAGCGTGAGCTCTATGAGGTTTTCTCTCCACTCCGATGGTCTGGTTTACACTTTTTTTAAGTGTTGTTTGGTTGTTGTTTTTCTCCTCAATGCTTTCTATTGCCCTTTTCAGGCACTGTAAACAAATGGAGTGTTGCGGCATTTCCGATGTAAATTTTTACTATTTTAATAAAAATTTTGATATTTTCCTTTGGAAAAAAATAAAAAATTCCTTAATATTAATAAAAATATTTGAAGACAAAAATTTTACTTATAAAAATTAAATTAACCTCAATATGTAAAAAATAAATTAACTTTAATATGAAAATGTAGCACTAAGCTTACCTAGCGCAGACAAAATAAAGGTCTTGAGCCTGAGTCAATTTTTTTTAGTTATGATTGCTGTAACATTCACCAATACCAAATACGTAACAGTAAATATGAAAAAAAAAAAAAAAAATCATTACACGAATTTTATTCAACGTTTCCATACTTCTATTGACTTGTTAATTTATTAATACATACATACTGGTCCTTTATGAAAGGCAGTCGCATACTCTGGAAATTTATTTCACGGTTATTAGTTTATGTCTGCTATTAAAACCTTAGTTTATATTTGCACACTTATCGATTCCTTTTAACTTTTCGCGGTACATAAACCAACTCACCAACGTACTGATCCTCAGCTTTCCGAGGTGGATTTTTTAATGCTAAATCTGTCTAACTGACATCTCGACCTTCGTGACTTACTTGGCATTTAATCTTCCAAATTCTCCGGCAGATTTTCCCTATACCCAAATCGCATTTGGATTTGAGCTTGGACAGGTGGTGGTCTCTACTCCGTCAGATTATCTTTTGGTTCTACGGTTGATTTGATCTATCAATTCAATGGGTTGAAGTCACTGCCAACCCAGTCTCCAGTTCATTCGCGCTAAAGTTGCTAGGGGTAGGGGAACTCTGCAACAATGAACCTGCTCCCTACCGATTTGGCTTCTAACTCCTACGAGGTTATTGGTTACCAGTGTTGTGCCTATGGAATTTGAGGAGGTACTAATCTTATATGGTCTTTTGTTTGTCTGTTAGATTTCCTCCAGCAATCCCGTTCATGTATAGGGTTTAAGCTTCTTTGTTTTTTTTTTGTTTGCAGATTTTCACACCAAGGGAAGAATTTCTCCTCCAACCAAATGATGTTGTTCGGGATGCTTCATCCTTCTTATAATAGGTATATTCTAGCCATTGTGCAATTTTCTTGTTTCCCCTTGCATTAAAGGCTCAACCCCAACTCTCTACTATGAGGTGTAATCCCTATTATGTTTTCTTTTTCGTTTTTCTAGTTACAGAAGTAAAGGTTTAGCTACCAAAAGAGTTCCTCAAGGTAATTTGTCTTTAACCTTTCTTCCCTCTACCATTACTTTTCGTTTCTAAGGTTTTTCTTCCAATAATAGCATTTACGTAAGTATTCCATGTCCAGTTGTGAGCTTATCAATATATATTTCTCTATGTAGGTATATGACAGGAATAATTTCTCAATCAATTTTGTTGCTGCCACGGTTTGCTGGGTATCAATGAATTCTTTGTTTTTTTTCCATGAAAACCACTACACAGGTATTGTTCGCATCTCCAGACCTACACCATGGTTGTTAACAATAAATTCAGATATCGACACTGCATTCCGCATGCATGCCAAACCCTTATAATTTAGAATAGGGTCAGAAATTTAGTATTGATTTTGTTAATGGAAATTTTGTTTTATAAGTCCTGCCTCGACTCATCTCCTGAGGCCTAAGGGATTTTATGCCTTATTATGTAATAACTCCATTATTATTTTTGTGTTCATATAAGTTTGTTTACAGTGAAAATGTGAAGATCCTTCTAGAACTTGTTATATATTTAAGAACAACTATTTAGCATGGTTTCTTATCCAGTTCATTTGTCGGAATGTAATTTGCGAAATGACAGTATAAGCATTAGAGTAATTCTCATATTCGTGTATAAATGAATGGTTACCATGAACGTTTCGTAACACTGAGACTTCGAACTCTGTAATTTTAGTCCAGTCTCTCCTTACATTTTCTTTTGTATCTTGCTAGTAATTTTCAGAGTAATGAATGGTCGGTTTTATATTATAAGTATATCGGGTAGTGTTTTTACTTGGTAGTCATATGCTACTTGATTAGGTTATTGTTTTGTTATTTTCTTATAGCAATTCTGCCCATTTTTGACTTCTGAAGCTCACTTATTGTGCTTTTAAGCACGGAGTTTTATGAGAAGGTTATCTTGTCTTTTCTAATACTGGAATTTTCCGTCGGTGAACTAAATGATAAAACTACAATTCCTTATAAATAAATTTTATTTCTTGTATTCGAATAGTTTCATTCTTACCGAGGAGAAGGAATACTAGCATTCATCCCTGTTTATTTCTATTTCCTTCTGATTTTTTTTCTAGTTCTATAAGGAACTTATGTCCGGACCATTTTTCCATGTAATATCATAGGAAGCAGAGTACAACTTTCACAGAATCTTCAATAGAGGAATCTGTGATAACAGTTCTCCGCAAGTTATTTCTGTCAATAGTGCCTGCCTTGTTGATGGTTCTATATATTTTATTTATATTTTTTTTTTGTAAAACCAGAAAAAATAATTTAGCAAGCACCAAATCTTATTATATACCAGAGAATTTAAACATGTACAAGAGTTCCATACTTAATTAATCCTACAAATAAATCTCTCTTTATGTAAATCAAAAAACTCGTAATTGAAAGGAGTTAAGGCACTTATCTGTCTCCAATGCTCTGATTGATATGGATTCCTCCCTACCATGAGTGGGGCTATTACGTCCTCCAACTCTACCCCGTGCATCCAAGTTTTCGAGCCTTACAATTGATAGATTTTTCTGGAAGATAACTTGAGACAGTCTGGTCTAATCTCCAATTCCAGCAATCTCTGAAAATTCCTGAAGTATTCCACTGGTTAATACCAATCCCAGAATATCTATTCAGAATTTCTGTTGTTTCTCAGTCACCGAACAGAACCCCCAAACCTTACCAGGATTATATTTTATCCTCAAAGGTGGGTAACTGTTTGAACTATTTTCTATTCAACCAACTCCCAATCTTGAAATATTTATTTACCATCATTATTTTACTTTATGGAACAAATTCCATAATCAATCTTTTTCATTAACCAAATTAAATTTCTGTTCAAAATATCTTTTTTTTTTAAACCAAAATAATAGTAAATATTTCAATTTCCTAACAATATCTTAACCATAGTTGTAAATGATTAAACCAATGGTTAAAACTCCCCCCCTGTAAGTGAACACCATCCCTAGTGTTCTCATTCAACTCCTGTAGAAGTTCAGGATAGGCCTCCCACACAAAACCTTCATCCTCCCAAGTAGCTTCCTCCAGGCCAAAGTGCTTCCATTGCACTTTAACCTGGGCGATGGCTCGCTTCCGGAGCATGATTTTCGTCCAATCGATTATACTGTGAGGTTCAACCAGAAATTCTCCGTCTGATTCAACCTGCATATAACAATATGAAATTAGTTTTACTCATAATTCCTAACATCTTTTAATCAATCTGAAATTCATATTCTACCTGAATATTTTGTCAGTGGATTATATGTTTTGAGTCGTGAATGTATTTTTTTTAATAACGATACATGAAAGAAATTATGCACTCATATATGATCGGGCAAGGCTAATCGGTAAGCCACAGGTCCTAATCACTCCAATATTTGGAATGGACCGAAAAATCTGGGAGCCATCTTGGCGCATGAAGCCCCCTTATAGTGCTCTTATTTGGTTTAATCCTTACATACACATGGTTCCCAAATTTGAATTCACGAGATGTTATTTTCTTTATCTGCAAATATTTTTTTTCTATCCTGAGTTGCCTTCAAATTTTGTCGAATTTTCTTTACTTTAGCTTCCATTTCCGTTAACATGTCAGGACCAAGCATCAATTTGGTTTCTAGGCTATTCCAATTAACAAGATTTTTGCACTACCTCTCGTATAAAGCTTCAAATGGACTCATATTGAGTGATTCCTGATAGCCATTATTATATGCAAACTCCACTAGGTGTCAATACTCTTCCCACTTAGCTAGTTGTTGCATTACGTACATACGTAACATGTCTTCCAGAATTTGATTTACGTGCTCTGTTTTTCCATCCATCTGTGGATGGTAAGCAATGCTGAAATTAATTTGAGTCCCCAGACCTGTGAACAGCTTTTTCCAGAACGTTGATGTAAACTTTACATATCGATCAGATATGAAAATATTTGGAATGTCATGTAATCAAAATATTTCTTGCATTAATATGTTTGCTATCTGCACTATCTTATAAGTGGATTGCATCGGTATAAAGTGTGCTGATTTACTTAACCGATCCACCACGAAAATTATATAGTCATTGTGTTTCTTTGACCTTGGTAAACCCATGATGAAGTCCAATGATATCACCTCCCACTTCCATTCAGGTACTGGTATAGGTTGCATCAACTCAGCTGGGTGTCGGTGTTCCACTTTTACTTGTTGACATTCTAAGCACTTGTTCAGATATTTAGCAATATTTCTCCTCATACCTAGCTATAAATAATTCTTTCATATTGTTGTTAAAATCTTCTGATAACCAGGATGTCCAGCATAATTACTTCAATGATATTAATTCAGTATCAAATCCTTCAACTCTACTTGATTTGGAATAAAAATCTTCTTCCTGAAAATCAACAACCCATCCTTGTCAATTTCATAATCTGTAGATTTTTCTTGATCCTGGGACTCCTTTTCTTGTTGCCATATAAAATTGTACTCAGGATCCTTATCTGCTCCAGCTTTTATTTGCTCCAACAATCTGCACTCAACTTGATTATAATATACTTCATAAATACCACGTAATTTCTGGCTTAATGCATCAGCTACTATATTCTCCTTACCTTTTACATGTTGTATGTCAATATCAAACTCGCTCAGAAAGGCATTCCATCTTGCCCAACGAGCATTGAGATTAGCTTGTTTAAAGTAGCCGGTTAAACTACTATGATTAGTTTTGAGCACAAATATTTTCCCAAGCAAATAGTGCCTCCATACCCGAAGTGCATGCACTACTACTGTCAACTCCAAATCGTAAGCTAAGTACTATTGCTCATGCTCCTTTAGTTTCCGTCACTCATAGGCAACGACTCTACCTTCTTGTGACAAAATCGCTCCAACTCCTTCTTTGCATGCATCTGTGAAGAATTCAAACTCTTTATGAGGATCAACTACCCTCAATACCGAAGTTGTAGTTAATAATTGTTTCAGTTTCTCAAAATTATCTTGACATTCCTTGGTCCATTTAAATATATTTCATTTCTTTTGCAATGAAGTGATTGGAAAAGAAATTTTTGAGAATCCCTCAATAAACTGCCGGTAATAACCAGCCAACCCCATGAAAGAGCTGATGTCTGCTACATTTTGTGGAATTTTCCATTCCATGATTGTTCTAATTTTTTCAGGGTCAACAGAAATACCCTCAGCTGAAATTACGTGACCAAGATATTGAATCTCCTCCTTAAAATGGTCACATTTGCTGAACTTAGCATATAGATGATATTTCCTTAGCAATTCTAACACCTTCCATAGGTGTTCCATGTGCTCTTCTACATTCTTTGAATAGAATAAAATATCATCAATAAAAATCAGCGCAAAATTATCCAGATAGGGGTGAAATACGCTATGCATTAACCTCACAAAGGTTTTTGGTGCATTAGTTAGTCCAAAAGGTAACACCACAAACTCGTAGTGTCCATATATGGTACAAAAATTAGTTTTATATATGTCTTCATCCTTTATCCAGATCTAGTGGTATCCAGATCTTAGATCTATTTTTGAAAACATAGTTTCTCCCCTTACTTGGTCGAACAGATCATTGATTCATGGTAAAGGATATCTGTTTTTCACTGCCAGCTTATTAAGCTAGCGATAATCCATGCACATCTGCATAGTTCCGTCTTTCTTCTTTACAAATAGTATAGGTGCTCCCCAAGAAGATACACTTGGCCTGATATACCCCTTATCTAATAATTCATGTAACTTCATTTTTAGTTCAGTTAATTCAGGTATACTCATCCAGTAAGGTGTCCTTGAAATTGGTGATGCTCCAGGTACTAACTCAATGGTAAAATCTATCTCCCTTATAGGTGGTAAGCCTGGTATCTCTTCTAGAAATACATCCACAAACTCTTGGACTATTGGTATATTTTCCAGCATATGAGCCTTCTCTTTAGAATTGGGAAAACCCACATGTATGGCGTACAGCTGACATCCTTTTCTTATGCACTTACCAATTTGAGATGTTGTGATTGGACACAACTGTCAAGGTTTCTTTATTCCTTGAATTTCTTGGCGGTTACCATCTTGTGTTCTATAATAGATAATCTTCTCTTTGCAGTCTACTAGTGACCAGTGCTTCTCTAACCAGTCCATGCCAGGTAACACATCATAAGACCCTAAAGGTAGTACATTTAGATCCACGGTTAACTGTTGTTCATTAATTTTTAGTGAACAATTTGGTATTCTAGCACTAACTTTTCTCTTAGCTCCTGTATTTAGTTGTACTAACCAAGGATTTCTAAATTTCAGACTTTGTAAGTTACAAATTTCTACTATTTTGGGACTTACATAGCTTAAACTTGCACTTGAGTCTACCAAAATAGAAATAGTTTGAGTCAACAATTTACCTCCCAGTTCAATCATTGTCGGCTGGTAGTCCGCTTGTCAGTCTTCCAATGCTGCATTAATTCGAGGTATGTTTCTGGCAACATCACCCACTGTTGAAGCCTCCTACAAATTGGTAACTGCCTCACTCCTACCTCGCTATGGAAAATTTCTGTAATAATGTGCCTCACCACACCCCCAACACTGTAAAGTTGGCTTTTGATTTAGGGCTTGTTCCGATTTTCTAGAAGCTTCTGTGGGTTTGTCTTCTACAGGCCATTTCGTTCTTTGATGATTCCTTCCAAATTGTTTGCTAAGTGATTTTCTGGCAGTACCCTTGAAGTTGCTGGTTCTACTTCTTTTGAACCCAAAACTACCCTTATGGTCTTTCTTTGCCTGCCAATTTTTTCCTGGTTCACCTTTTGCTTTGGCTTGCTGGTAGCATAATGTAGCTTTTCTGATTGCCTCATCCATGTTCCTTTGATTTACAAACTCAATAATTTCTTTCATATGAGCTTGAAGACTGCTCGAAAACCTCTGTACTTTATCATTTTCATCCCTTAGATAGGGAACGTAATGCAGTACAGAAGTAAAATTAGTGATATATTCATCCATAGTCATTTGTCCCAGTTTCAAATCATGAAACTCCCTAGAATTTTCATCATAAAAATGTTATGTTAAGTATTTTTCCTTGAAATACTGTTGGAATGCATCCCAAGTTACATCCTGGTCATCAATGCTACATACATTTTTTCACTTCCTCCCACCATAAGGTGGCTTTCTCCCTTAACTGATAGTTCGCCAACCTTGCTTTAAGATTACTATTGTATTCATATACTTGAAAATACTTATTCATGTTTATTAGCCATGCCTCAACCACTTCCTCCTCCACTCCATCAAACATAGGGGGTTTTATTTCCGAAATTCACCTTGCAGTTCCACCTTCCGTCATTTCTCTTCTTTCTGATCTGATACGTTATTCAACTCAGCTTCGTTATAGTTCTTATTTCTATTACTACGTTGAGACTGACTCCTTTCCATTCTGTTAGTATAATGATCTCTGTTTTGTTGTTCATTTCTTTCCTGAAATTCTTTATTAGTACTGGGCTTCTCATTTTCTTGATTTTGTTTGTCAAAAAGGCTTTTTAATATTCTTTCATGTTCATGCATCAGACGTGCATTATCATCATGCACCCTTTCCATTTATTCTTGCAACTTATGTACAGTGATTAAGAGGATATTAGTTTGGTGCTGCTACTCCTCTAACAGTCTACTGGTTTTCTGGTGCTACTCCACACCCAGCTGTACCCACAATTCTGGGTCCATCTTTGGTCGAGGTTGTGTTTCCCCGGCATTTGGAGGTGACTGCTGCACTGGCATTCCCCTCATGATTTTCCTGTTCTCACTCTCTCTCTCTCTGTGCATCAGTAGTACATAATTTAAAAATTTAGTTGACCCATAGGGTCCCAGCGTACAAACACTGCTTTGATACCACTTGTAACATTCACCAATACCAAATACGTAACAGTAAATATGAAAAAAAATATATATATATATTACACAAATTTTATTCAACATTTCCATGCTTCTATTGACTTGTTAATTTATTAATACATACATACTGGTCCTTTATGAAAGGCAGTCACATACTTTGGAAATTTATTTCGCGGTTATTAGTTTATGTCTGCTATTAACACCTTAGTTTATATTTTCACACTTATCGATTCCTTTTAACTTTTCGCAGTACATAAACCAACTCACTGACGTACTGATCCTCAGCTTTCCGAGGTGGAGTGTTTAATGCTAAATTTTTCTAACTGACATCTCGACCTTCATGACTTACTTGGCATTTAATCTGCCAAATTCTCTGGCAGATTTTCCCTGTACCCAAATCGCATTTGGATTTGAGCTTGGACAGGTGGTGGTCTCTACTCCGTCAGATGATCTTTTGGTTCTATGGTTGATTTGATCTATCAATTCAATGGGTTGAAGTCACTGCCAACCCAATCTCCAGTTCATTCGCGCCGAAGTTGCTAGGGGTAGGGGAACTCTACAACAACGAACCTGCTCCCTGCCGATTTGGCTTCTAACTCCTACGAGGTTGCTGGTTACTAGTGCTACGCATGTGGAATTTGAGGAGGTACTAATCTTATATGGTCTTTTGTTTATCTGTTAGATTTCCTCTAGCAATCGCGCTCATGTATAGGGTTTATGCTTCTTCGTTTTTTTTTCTCCTCCAACCAAATGATATTGTCCGGGACGCTTCATCCTTCTTCTAATAGGTATATTCTATCCATTGTGCAATTTTCTTGTTTCCCCTTGCGTTAAAGGCTCAACCCTAACTCTCTGCTATGAGGTGTAATCCCTATTCTGTTTTCTTTTTCATTTTTCTGGTTACAGAAGTAAAGGTTCAGCTACCAAAAGAGTTCCTCAAGGTAATTCATCTTTAACCTTTCTTCCCTCTACCATTACTTTTCGTTTCTAAGGTTTTTCTTCCGATAATAGCATTTACGTAAGTATTCCAAGTACATCTATGAGCTTATCAATATATATTGCTCTATGCAGGTATATGACAGGAATAATTTCTCATTCAATTTTTTTGCTGCCACGGTTTGTTGGGTATCAATGAATTCTTAGTTTGTTTTCCGTGAAAGCATCTACATAGGTACTGTTCGCGTCTCCATTCCTACACCATGGTTGTTAACAGTCTATTCGGATATCGACACTGCATTCTGCATGCATGCCAAACCCTTATAATTTAGAATAGGGTCAAAACTTTAGTATTTCTTTTTTTAATGGAAATTTTCTTCTATAAGTTTTGCCTCGACTCATCTCCTAAGGCCTAAGGGCTTTTACGCCTTATTATGTAATAATTCCATTATTCTTTTCTGTTCATATAAGTTTGTTTACAGTGAAAATGTGAAGATCCTTCTGGAACTTGTTATATATTTAAGAAAAACTATTTAGCATGGTTTCTTATCCAATTCATTTGTCGGACCGTAATTTGTGAAATGATACTATAATCATTAGAGTAATTCTCATATCCGTGTATAAATGAATGGTTACCATGAATGTTTTGTAACACTGAGACTTCGAACCCTGTAATTTTGGTCCAGTCTCTCCTTTATTTTCTTTTGTATCTTGCTAGTAATTTTTGGAGTAATGAATGGTCGGTTTTATATTATAAATATATTGGGTAGCGTTTTTACTTGGTAGTTCTATGCTACCTGATTAGGTTATTTTTCTGTTATTTTCTAATAGAAATTCTGCCCATTTTTAACTTTTGAAGCTCACTTCTTGTGCTTTTAAGCACGGAGTTTTATGAGAAGGTTATCTTGTCTTTTATGATACTGGAATTTTCCGTCGGTGAACTAAATGATAAAACTACAGTTCCTTATAAATAAATTTTATTTCTTGTATTTAGATAGTTTCATTCTTACTGAGGAGAAGGAATACTAGCATTCTTCACTGCTTATTTCTATTTCCTTCAGATTTTTTTTTCTAGTTATATAAGGAACTTATGTCCGGACCATTTGTCCGTGTAATATCATTGGAAGCAGAGTACAACTTTCACAGAATATTCAATAGAGGAACCTGTGATAACAGTTCTCTGCAAGTTATTTCTGTCAATAGTGCCTACCTTGTTGATGGTTCTATATGTTTTATTTATATTATTTTTTTTATAAAACCAGAAAAATAATTTATCAAGTACCAAATATTATTCTATACTAGATAATTTAAACATGTACAGGAGTTCCATACTTAATTAATTCTACAGATAAATCACTCTTTATGTAGATCAAACAACTCGTAATTGAAAGGAGTTAAGGCACTTATCTATCTTCAATGATCTAACTGATATGGATTCCTCCCTACCACGAGTGGGGCTATTATGTCCTCCAACTCCCCCTTGTGCATCCAAGTTTTCGAGCCTTACAGTTGACAGAATTTTTTGGAAGAGAACTCGGGACAGTCTGGCCCAATCTCCAATTCCAACAATCTCATAAAATTCCTGAAGTATTCCACTGGTTAATACCAGTCCTAGAATATCTATTCAAAATTTCTATTGTTTCTGAGTCACCAAACAAAACCCCCAAACCTTACCAAGATTATATTTTATCCTCAAAGGTGGGTAACTGTTTGAACTGTTTTCTGTTCAACCAACTCCCAACCTTGAAATATTTATTTACCATAAGTCTTTTACTGTATGGAACAAATTCCATAATAAATCTTTTTCATTAACCAGATTAAATTTCTATTCAAAATATCTTTTATTTTTTTTAAACCAAAATAATAGTAAATATTTAAATTTCCTAAAAATATCTTAACCATATTTTTAAATGATTAAACCAGTGGTTACAATTGCACTTCAAACTTCCTTCAAGTTGCCCCTTACAATTTCATCTGAAGCAGATCCAAACCAATTTTAAATCTTGTGATTTCTCAACCATTTTCTTCCAATATCCGATCAATCAAGACATATGGGTCAAACATTTGAGTTACAACCTTCAACCTTTCATTCATCCTTTACACACATTCTGACCTTATTGTGCCCAGAGGTGCTCTATAATCCAATATGGGGTAGATCTCACATACACATGTAAACATGTAAACTTAAACAATATAAATTTAAAATATAAATAGGTTTAGGAACACTCAAAAAAGAGGTATGTAAATAAACAAAAATATAAATAAACAAGAGGCATGGTAAATAAATAAAAACACTTTTTATACTTACTCTATAGGTATGGTAAATAAATAAAAATATAAATAAATGAAAAAATACCATGGGCCAAATACCATATTTATAAAAGAGGTATGTTAAATAAATAAATATGAAAGAGGTATAAAAAGGTAAGGTAAATAAATAAAAATATATCAAATATGATTATAAATCAACATCTAATTATATACCAAGCCTATGTACAATATCATGGTAAATAAAAGAGGCATGGTAAATAAACAAAACCTCTTTTTATATTTACTCGATAATCTGCTTTATATTTAGGAACACTCAAAAAATAGGTTTTATTTAGGTGAAGCCTATAAGACAAATATTATTACTATTATTAACTATTATTCATATTAATATATTATAATATTCATATTATTAAATTTAATAAATATGGATTAATACAATATTAAATTTGTTATATTATAATATATATTAATATATCATGATATATATTAACTCTAGATATATATGGGATGGAATAACAAAGACATAGAGTGATAAAGGTGGTGTCACAAGGGAGAGATGGAGATAAAATGAAGGAGAGGGAAGAGAAGGAATGAAGAGAGAGAGAGGGTGATGAGTGAGGGAGGTAGAGAAGGGTAAGAGAGGGAGATTGAAACACAAAGATTGAAGGGGGAGAGAGAGAAGGACATAGGGATGGAGATAGTGAAAGGATTAGAGAGAGAGAGAGAGGGAGGTAGGAGAGAAAGGGAGAGAGAGGACTTGAGAGAGAGGAGGAAGGACTTGAGGGAGGGATAGAGAGATGAATTTGGAGGGGGGAAGAGGGAGGAAAGAATAAATACATAGATAGTGAGAAGTGGAGAGAGAGAGAGAGAGAGTGACAAGGGAGAGATGGAGACAGAGAGTGTATGTTTAGGGGTGGGATAAAGAGATAAAGAAGGAGAGATGGAGAGAAGGAGAGAGGGAGGGATATAGTAATATAGAGAGAGAGAGAGAGGTTTGGAGGGAAAATAAAGAGAGAGAGAAAGTGGATTAGAGGGCAAAGAGAGAGAGAGTGAGAGAGGAAGGATGAGAGAGAGGGAGGGAGAGAGGAGGAGAGAGGGAGGGATAGAGAGATTGAGTTGGAGGGGGATAGAGGGAGGGATAGAGAGATGGAGGCTGTGGGGGAGAAGTGGAGAGAGAGAGGGAGTGACAAGGGAGTTATGGAGAGAGATTTTTTATGTTTGGGGATGAGATAAAGAGGCAAATGAGATATGGGGAGAAGAGTTGAGAGAAGGAGAGAGGGAAGGATATAGTAATAGATTTGGAGAGAGAGAAAGAGAGAGAGAGAGAGAGAGAGAGGTGGGAGAGAAAAGGACAGAGAGGAAGGAAGAGGGAGGATGTGAGAGAGTGGAGAGAGGGAGGGAAAGTTTAAGGATCCATTAAACATAGAGCAATTAACAATTCTAGTGTTTAATTTCAGTTGAAAACATTAACTTTGTTCAGAAGCCATAATTGAGTGTACTTAAAGAAATTCATATTCTTATTTTTCTTTGAACAAAATAGATAAGAGAAACTTATGAACTGACAAAGAAGAACAAATTAATAAGAGAAGATAACTTCACCAATAAATTCTGACACAAGAATCCTAAAAAAATAATAAATAATAAATAAATAAATATATATATATATATATAATTTGTCCACTTGAGCTTAGGGAACAACGTTACATCGTAAATATATTTCTTCATACAAGTCCCAACACTATTATAAGTCTTATTACAACATATTTATATACTTTATGCTAAACTAATATCATATTCCAAAAAAGGAACTAATTAAAAAATATTCTCTAACAATTTCTGGAAAAATCTAAATAACAAACTAAAAATAACATAATATCTCCAAATTATCTGCTGGAAATATTGAATTGTTTGCAAGTATCTTGCATTGAAATATGGAATTGGTTCACTGACTACTAGATCTGAAAAATTGATCCTCAAGCTGTTGATATTTTGCTAATATGTGTGCTTTGAATGTTGATATCTTCATGCCCTTGAAATCTAGAAAAAGGTTGAAATTGTTTTCACAAAATATGCTAACTACCCTCTTAAATATGATTGATCTGCCATCTGTATTAATTAGCTACCCCTTTGAGTTCTATTTTTGTTGTTTTTTCCTTTCATCATCTTTTGAATACTTTATTTTGACACAAAATATTTGGGAAAAGAAAATTAATATATTTTGAATAATATTTCCAAATATTTTTATGAAATTCATATTTCAAATTTCAAAGTATTTATTTGAATGATTTATAAAACCATCTTGTTTTCAAATCCTTTCAAAAATCCATGGCTTATTTTATAAATTCATGGCTTGTTTTCTCTTCTCATGGATTTTGAAACCAATGTGTTGTCTACCTCAATCTCATTTTTTCTTAGCCTCCCATCCTTAAAAATAAGTTCATAATTGTATGAAATATTTCTTTATATACTTTCCAGAGCTATAAAATTTTGTTTTCGCTTGTAACTTCATTTAAGTGCAACTGTAAATTTAAATTCACATATACGTATAGCTGTAATAAATTATTTCTACATCTGCAATTTTTTTCTTTACTTAGCATCTATCCGTAAAATCATTTACTTGATTCATTTTTCTCACACATACATTAGTTTCATAGGCTTAAAATTTGCTTAAATCGAGGTATTTTTTCACAAATCTCGGATTTTAATATTGGAGTTTTTTTGTAGTTAAATGTTTGGGTGGGCCATAGGATTTGACTTTTGGATTTTTTTGACTGGTTGTGATAATTGAATAAATAATTTTCACATGAACATTTTTTCTTTGTTTGTGGTTTTGAGGAGAACCGGATATACCATTGGAAAGATACTTTTGGCTTAATTTACTATGAAAACACCTACACAACATGATTTGAACCATACTTTATATGCTGCAATCTCCCAAAATATTCATACTTGTCTTGGCCATAGGACTTCAAGAACTAAACGGCTCCTTGGACAAGCGAACCTTTGGGTTATGACACTAGTGATTCATAGGAAAAATTTTATTTTGAATCTAAGATCTATCCTTTCTAGCTTCAGAGAGGGATCTCTCTTTTAAATTTAGGTTTGTTTGATTTAGGATTTTAGGCTAGATGTTAAGTTTATGGATTGATCTTTGAGTTTTTTGGTTGAAACATAGAAGAAAATATTATTGGGCAATGGAGTGGTAGATAAGTTTAACACAACAAGGTAGGTAGACTTATTGGATCTTAATAGCTTTTTGGGATGGTAAATATGGAAAGTTTAAAGATCCATTAAAAATAGAGAAATTAAGAATTCTAGTGTTTAATTTTAGTTGAAAACATTAACTTTGTTCAGAAGCCAGAATTGAGTGTACTTAAACAAATTCATATTATTATTTTTCTTTGAACAAAATAGATAAGAGAAACATATGAATTGATAGAGAAGAACACATTAACAAGAGAAGGTAACTTCACCAATAAATTCTGACACGAGAATCCTGAAAAAATAAAAAAATTGCATTACAGAAAATTTGTCCACTTAAGCTTAGGTAACAAAATTTTACATCGTAAATATATTTCTTCATACAAGTCCCAACTCTATTCTAAGTCTTATTACAACATATTTATATACTTTTTGCTAAACTAATATCATATTCCAAAAAAGTAACTGATTACAAAATATTCTCTTACAATTTCTGGAAAAATCCAAATAATAAACTAAAAATAACATAATAACTCCAAATTATATGTTATAAATATTAAATTGTTTGTAAGTACCTTGCATTGAAATCTGGAATTGGTTCACTGACTGCAGGAAATCTAAAAAAATGATCATCAATCTGTTGATCTATTTCTCCTAGGTGTGCTTTGAATGTTGATATCTTCATGCCCTTGAAATCTGGAAAAAGGTTGAAACTGTGTTCACAAAATCAGCTAACTACCCTCTCCAATCTGATTGCTATGTCATCTCTATTAATTAGCTACCCATTTGAGTTCTGTTTCTATCATTTTTTCCTTACAGAGGAATATCGTTGAGTAAAGCAACAACCCCTAGTTTGTTGCACGAAACGGAAGCCATATCTAGAGGAATGAGAGAGTTTCAGATTTGATGTTAGGAATATCGAGTGGAGAGACTTGCCACAGAAAGTTGCCCTTTTCTTATGAGTTTGAAGTTGTGTAGAGGGTCAGGTGGTTGGAGAGTGTAGGGTCTATGGTTTTAGAGTGGAGAGTGTTTTTTTGTTGTAGGCTCAGGTAAAGTGACAAGTCGTCCCGGAGAAGAGAAGTAACAACCTGAGGAAAGACTGGGGATTGATATGTTCTCCTAACATGTGGTAGTCGAGACATAACATGGGTAACTGGCTATGCAACCATCTATTTCATTTTTTACTCAAAGCCACTAGACAAGACAACAAGGAACCTAAACAACAACATTCTATGTTGTGTGACAAGTGGACTCAGTTATTCTCGATACAAGACCTTGTAAGAGCCTCGAGGTTCAAATTTGTCATCATTGGTGGAACACTGGGAGATGTCTATGCTGATTTTGTTGTCATTAATCTCATATGAGTGTTTGGATATTGGTTTGATGATTTAGGATTTTGAGTATTGATATGATCACCATTACATTTGATGATCATTGATCTGAATCTCTGATATCAGGATATTGCATTCTACATACTCTTTCCTATATCTCCCCTCTGGTTTGCATTTTTCGATGGACTCTCTCGACATTCTGGTGTCTCTCATGGCTGGAGGGCAGTGATTGGATTTTTCAAATTTATTTGACTAGGCAAGAGAACCAAGTTGACACACTTGGAGGATGGTGTATAACCTAGAGATTATCCCTCATTTAAGGTTTGTAGTAACATTTATTGGGCTACATTCTCTGGTGTCCTTTTACGTATGGGCTAGGCTGAACTGTCGGGTGGTGGATGGTCCACCCTTTATTATTCGCCTTTAAATTTTCATCCTTCATTTCAATTGGGTGGCTCTATCATCGAGGATTGGAGCTCCTCATATAATTATAGAACTCGAGCCAGCTACTTTACACAGTGGCGGTGGTATTGGATGTTTAATTCTATTTAGAGGGATAGTTATGGTAGGCCTCGATTCTTATTTGGTGGAATTGGAATCAGATGACTTAAAAGAGGCATATGTGCATGTCGTTGAGGTGGCAGAGGGGCAAGGTACATCCAACTCATGACTCATGTCACTCCCTAAGACACATAACCGGGTGGCTGATAATCCGCAGAAGGATGTAGAGGAAACACTTTTCCGGAATAGACCTTCACTGCCTTCTAGTAAGCACTGCAGTGTTTTTGGGGGGGTGTCTCAGACCTAACCAATTTTATAAACCTTTCAAACCAGCGGATGAGGACCAACTATTGAGCTTCGGCCATGATGTGATGTGGGATCGTTTCGAGAGCCTACAAACCCATGCTTTAGTGGGATGCTGGTGTTTTGATAAGCACTGTAAGGTGGACATGATTACTTGGCTGACAAAAGTGTGGACAAAGCTACTCAGATATCCTCCTAAGACCTACAAATTTCAAAATGGGTCATTCAGCTTCTATTTTATGAACCCAGACGATGTGGGGGAGGTACTCCGGAGACCTTAGGTTCTTGGAAGTTGTTTTCTTGCACTACATAGATGGTACGTTATTTTTAATCCCACTAGAGACACCCCACAAAACCACCTGGTGTGGGTTAAACTGCCTGGAGTACCACTATAATTTTAGATGATTCATGTCCTATCTGCCATAGGGAACAACATTGGAAAATTCCTCTTTGTCGACCCCAAATGTATGGGGGTTTTTGACAAACGCGTGGCCTGGTTATTGGTTGAGATTTATTTTTCTAGAGGTCTTCCTGCACATATCGATCTAGCGTGGGATAAGTTGGTTCACAAACAAATTATTGATTATTGGCAGATTCCATTTCGCTACCACTATTGTCACCAGACAAGGCATCTGATGAGGAATTGTATGCGGTGGAGGACTGGGAATTCTATGCTCTCGGCTGCAGATTTTGGCTGGGGTGTGGTCAAACACAGAATCTATCGGAAGGTGTCGGCTACACACAAGGAATATTCATCGAATATGGACCATAATCCCAGAAACTCTTTTATGGATACTCTTTCTCCCACTCATATATTTGAACATATTTAAGCTGGGGGGGCCGTGTTTGTTTCTGATTGGGGGTCGTGGCCTATTAGGTGGTCTAGGTCTCTTCAGAATGGGGAGGCTAGCTCGACACATTTGGAGTATCATCAAGTGTTTTTGAAGGATTTTCTTCATACACATATTCATCTCCTTGACCTTACTTTGTTGGAAGGCTCTCGGACCTAGGGACCAGACAATTCACTTCCTATTCCATTGCCCCCTGACCTCCCATAGGAAGATCACTCAACCATGCCTTTGAATTGCTTGCCCCCAACCTCCCTAAACATGATGCCCCCCTATCTCCCATGATTTCTATTGGAAGCGACCTGGACTTCATGCTTCACAATTCGGATGTCAAATTAGCTCCGCTGGTTGTTCATGCTGGTCAGATACCATCGCCTCCCATTGTCATTAGTCCCTCGTCGGCTTCCAACATTATTATTCGTAAAGGGAAAGGATGGCTCTGTCTCAAGAATAAATCCATCACTATGGGGGTTACTAATTCAGAAATACAGTAGGGTAACTTTTGAGATGTCTTAGTTTCACTTTCTTTAGACAAGCTCCTTAGAGTGCTGGTACCCTCTACAAATGTTCCCTGATGATTTGTTGCTCACTAAATTTACAAGGTTTGGGGGGAGGGATAAGTTTGTTTCTTTGCAGGAGTTCTACCAGAAAATTGATCTGTTTTTTATTTTCATTCAAGAGACAATGAATGTGGATGAAAAATCATTATCCTTCTTCCATGCTATGTTTCTGAATTTACTGGTGACTTTAACTATACTCTAAATGAAGGGGAAATTTGGGGAGAATATGGTAGACAAGACCCATTGTCTGACTACATTGGGGATTTGGTCAGAGATGAAAATTTAAGAGATATTGAAATAAAGAATACTTGCCCAACTTGGTATAATGGCCGTAAAGGGAAAGAGTATATAGGAAAAACAACTGAAAAATTCCTGGTACAGGAAGATCTTCTTGCTTAGATGGGGAGAGTTAAGACTTGAGTGGCAGATTTACTAATCTCAGATCATAGGCCGATTGTGATGGAATGGAATTTCAAACAAAAAATGAGGGTTTTCCCTTTCAAATTTAATAGAGTGTGGTTAGATGACAAGGATTTTAATTCAATGGTTCAAAACTTCCTCTACTCACATAAGAGGGTGGTCGGGTCTCCTCTTATGGAATATCTATCAAACACATTAAGATACCTGAAAGGGAAGGTACAGAAATGGGAGAGAAATAATAAGCGACAAATTATTCTTGAACTGGAGCAGATAGATAGAGAGACTACTCAGGTATTTTAATATATGGACGATGGGGACCTGCCCCCTGTCGAATGGACAAGGCTCAAAAATTTGGAGACAGATAAAAGGAAGATACTTCTTATACAAGAATAAAACTAGAGACTTAAGAGCCACGTAATATGGCTAAAAGAAGGAGATTGAAATACAAAATATTTTCACTCCCTTTCCAATGGAAGGAAGAATACAAATGTCATATGGAATATCAATATTAAAGGGAACACCTATAACACTACTGAGCAGATTCAAGAGCAGGCGGTAAAGTATTTTGAATTTTTTTACAAGGCAAGAGAGGAACCAATTGTGGAGGTCCAGATATGGGCGGTAGAATATTATACTCAGATGTTTTTGCAGAATAGGACAACAACATACTGAACAAAGAAGTTAGTATTTCGGAGGTGGAAGGGGTACTTAAGTCCTTTTCTCTAGACAAAAGCCTAGGCCTGAATGGGTGGACCCTAAAAATTTTCCATCTACTTCTCAGACATATTAATTAAGGATATAACAGATTTGGTAGAAGAGGCGAGACAGAAGGGACCAGGGAAAATTTTAGGGGCTAATATTCGTAGGTGGGCTAATTTTCCACCCTTTTTCCAAAAACAATATTCGCTAATTTCCATTTTTTTCTAAAAATGATTCACCCAAATTTTATAGTATAATATAATTTCACCTTAAAAATCGCTAAAATTTATATAGCGATTGTATAAAATTATTATAAAATTGAATACTTTTACAAAATTATTTTCAAACATTTTAAATATTTCATATGATGGACTATGAGATTCGACAAGGTTTCTAAATTTCAAGATAAATTTTCATCCTTAAAATTTTCCCTAGAAGGGATAGGTACATGGCGCGGTTAACTCAAATTTCCTAGCACTCATACCGAAGAAGAAAGGTACGTCGTCTTTTGAGGACTATAGGCCCATCTCTCTGTGTAATGCCATGTATAAAATTATATCAAAGATTATTGCAGAAAGAATTAAGGATGCATTTTCAAGACATATCTCCCTGGAACAATTTGGTTTTCTTAATAACCACATCATCCGTGATGTCGTTGAATCAACACAGGAGATACTACATACCATACATAATCAAAAAATGGAAGCCATGGTCATGAAAGTGGACATGAGCAAGGCATATGATTGAGTGGATTGGGCCTTTCTGAGAATGCTTCTGTACAAAATCGGGATGGTTATTGATTCCATGGAATGGATTATGGGATGTGTCAGTAAAACTTCGATGGCGGTCCTCATCAATGGCACTACGTCTAGATTTTTCAAATCGGGCAGAGGTCTTCAAAAAGGGTGTTCTCTATCCCCCCTCTTGTTTATTTTGGTCATGGATGCTCTCATCATCAAGATCAACAGGGTTGTGGAGGTGGGCCAAATTCATGGCATAAAAATTACTGAACATCGAGATATCACACAGTTTTTTTTTTTTACGATGTGTTGATATTTGTGCTGCTAATTAAACAGTGTTGGATTGTTCTGAATAACATATTTAAAAAATTATGTGAAGCATTAGGGATGATTGCAAACGAAAACAAGTCATGTTTATATAATTCTGAAGGGGACCAGGAAATTATTGAACAAATCCATGAGATTTTCAATTTCAGAATATGTCCTCTTATGGGAGGCTTGACATATCTGGAATTCCAACTTAAACCATCCAATTACCATGTGGCTAACTAGATATGTATTTTAGAAAAATATCGAAGAAGGATAAATAGTTGGTCGCATAAATTGTTGTCTAAGGGAGGGAGGCTTGTACTGGTGCAGGCAGTCCTACAACAACTTACCAGTTACTAGGCCCATATTTTTTATATCCCTAAGACCATTATTCACACAATAAAGAAAAATTTGGCTAATTTCATGTGGAAATGAGGTCAGGAGGAAGTTAAATACCATCTAACAAGATGGGATCATATCACACTACCGAAGGAGCGAGGGGGGCTGGGGATTGATGGTTGTGGAAACCTTTGGGAAGGCACTGCTAATGAAATCATTTTTAAGATGCCTTCATACTTTGAGAATTTGGAGCGATATAATCAAATTTAAGGATCTCAAGACAGATAATCTGGAGGAGATGTATATCTCAGGATAGAAGATTTTTGGGAGGAGATCATATATCTGGAATGTTGTTAAGAAAATATGGCCCTTGTTCCATAGGATTTTATAGTGGAGTTTTGGAAATGGTCGAAGAATCTTGATTGTGGTAGGGGATATTAGAGGACATCCACAAAAAAATACAATTAGTGCACAAATGGGAAATTATCTACAAGGCAGGGGAATTTTCTACTTGGGACAAATTATAAATACTAGTTGGAGGGCAGCCCAAGATGGAAGGAGGCTGTGGACATGGGTATCCACAGACATTTCGCTGAAGAGTGGACAAGGTATCTGGAAGGTTTAAGAAGCATGGGGTGTAGACATAATAGAATAGGTGATTAGATCACGTGCGGGGGTATCCTGAACAAAGGACAAATAAGTACAAGTGAAGCATATAAAGAATTGATCAAAGTACAATGCGGAAAGTTAGGAAAATTTTGGTTTATAGAGATCTAGAAGGTGAAGATACAGACCAAAATTATTATTTTCTTGTGGTTTGTATGGAAGGAAAAAAATATGACGTGGTCAAACCTCATGAAGAAAGGTAAGATATGGCCTGGGATTTGTTATCTATGCATGGTTGCAGAAGAAGATAACACCCACTTTTTTTGTAAATGTAATTTTGCATGAGAGATTTGAATTTCGTTGTGAAAACACTTCAATTTCCAGGAACGTGAGTACCTGTCTGTCGAAGAATGCACAAACTGGTGGTTCAATAAAGGTAAGAAATTCAGGAACATTCCACTAATCTTTCATTGGAGACTGTGGTGCTGCAGGAATAAGTGGTTATTTGAAGAACAGAAATGTACTCCTGCATGTGTCACTGCACATATTATACATAAATGGGGTGACTTGATGACTCATCACAGACCTCCACGTGATCACTGGATCAGACTGAGACCCTTTGAAATTCATTATCCGACAGGTTTTTGTTACACAACATTTTTTCATTGTCCCTGCAATCCCCAACTCACACATTGGAGAGTCATTTCTGTGACTAATAAGAAGTGCCATGCCTTGCAAAGACCATCATTGCATCCCTTTACCTGAGAGCAATATTTCTTCTGTTGACAATTCCCTGAGCAGAGATGTAAACACCCTTGCTTTTGCCTTGGCGCAAGTAGCCAGTTACACCCCACGCCAATTGGAAAATTAACACTGGGCCCGCGCTAGTTGGCACTCTGTCCAAGTTAAACACTCATGCCAAGCTGCTTATGAAATGTTTTTTAAAAATAGAGGCGAAGATTCCACTTCAACAACTTCGAGGATGAGTCATTGGGAGTGGTTGGACTGAATAACCATGGACTCCCTCCTTTATTTTATGGTTTCCACCTCCCATGAGAACCTCCTAAAGGATAGGCCTCCCTCCCACCTTTGTAGGGATCCCAACCTCCTCCTTTTCCTCTATAAAAAGAAGCTATCTCTCTTTGCATAAACTAGCTGAACACATTATATAAAAATAGCTGAACAGCTGAATAGCTGAGCGCGAAGGATTGAAGAGTTGAATTTTGAAAGAGATAGAACAAGGAGGAATTTCGTTGAGAGAGCTTAAGTCCATGCCCTCATCTTGTCTAAATCCCTTAACGAGTATCTGAGACGCGCTTCAGCTGAACCCCGCTGGAGGAGATTGTGACGTTAAAGCATTGGTTGTACCTTTTCCTTCTATCAATATATACATGACTAGTGTTTGGGTTCCCGTTTTGTGTTATGTTGTTTGATTTAATGCAACATGCTTAGCCCTCTTTGATTAGTTAGTGATTACGAATAGAATTATTATGTTGTATGATGCTCTTGTTTACTGTGTTATGTGTAGGTATCTGAGCATGACTACAAATGGATTGTGACTTGCCAAGGGAGGAGCAAGAGGTCACCACTACTACAGCCGCAACAACAGCATTGGATTCCAGGTAGGTCGATCTACCGTGTCCTCTTTCATTATGTAGTTAGGAACCTACATTCTAGCATGTCTCTTTGTTTCTAGACCCACTCTAGGGCTAGAGGGATCATCTCAATCCGCATAGAGGATTTACCTACTTAAAAAATAGGCAACTCCACTGGGGATCAGTATGAGTTTGTCGTTTTAGCTTGTTGGGTTGATTTCAGTCATTGGCTTGCTTGTTTGTCTTTTTCTGGTTTGCCAGCTTGCTTGTCATCCTCTGTTCAACTCCAGAGTGTCAATATTCACCTCTTCTCGTTGGATTTACCTTTTTTCTATAGTTATCTAGCTTGGCGTGTTTTTCATTTGAAAATTTGCGCCAATTGGCACAGGTTGCTTTTGGTGCAATCGCGCCAACCCATGTTTGGCGTTGAATACAGCCTCACAGTTGCGCCAACTCCTGTAGAATTAACTTTACCCTGCTTGATGAATTTTTTGGTCAATTGTGCTTGAATATGGGTTACTTTTTGTGTGTAATTAATCCTTTGGGACTATTTTGACTAATGTAGACTTGTGTTTCTCAGTCATTTGTCTATTTTCCTGTCAGTGTAGTTTACAGCCTTAGGGTTTCTAAGTACAATGAGCCTTTTGCTTGGATATCAAGTCTCTTTGATTGTTGTCAGTCTCATTCTTGGGTCGATTGCGCTGAGTTTTCTTGATCCTTTCGAGTATTTTCTTTGGGTGAATGATCATTTCATTTTCGATTGATCCTTCCCCTTATTGCTCCAAGCATTGATTACATTGCTTGTTTTGGGTCGTTTGTTAGCCTCTTTCATAAAGGCAATTATAAATCCAAAAAATACATAAATTAAATAATGTAAAGTTAGGATAAATATATTTATTAAATTGGAATATTTAACAAATATTAGAGGTACTTAGAATTACAATTTTGTTAGTAAAAATAGGACTCTAGAATATAGTCATTTCCTAGGCTCTAAAATAGGAGTAAAGTTAGTAGAACGGTTAGAAGGTCATTTATTGTAAATGGACACTTGTTGGTTTTCCAAGTGATCCATAACTAGATTAAGCTAGAACATAGAGCTTATAAATAGGTTAGTTTCCTAATTTCATCGTGTCGTGTGAGAGTGAGAGTTTACGTTTGTAAACTCCTATAATTTGTTATGTAATATTTTTCCATGATCAATAAAGTTATGTGTCTGAGGACACTTCTGAATCTACATGTGGTATCAGAGCAATGGTCCATGTCTGATGAGGTTGAGTTAGTTGCAGAACCGTGGAATTGTTTCATTACGTGCGTGAGGTCGCGAGAACTTCTAGCGTCCTATTATCAATCACTGTAGGTGAAAGTCTGCGCTGTTAATTATTATCTGGGTGTGTATTCACCGTGGAGATACTGAAATTGAAAGAGCAATCTGCATAAGGCGTTGAGTTGAAGAAGTTGCGTAAGGAGTGGCTAATGAGCGGCTGCGTTGAAGAAGTTGCATCAGCGTGAGCCAGTGTAAGGAAAAAATTGAGCTTTTAAAGTGCCTTTTTTCAATGTTTGTTGTTGCTCTGTGTGTAATTGAGCGGTCTCCGTTTTATTTTTTCTGTGATATTTTGCGTTGTGTAAAAGAGTTGTTGTACTTCGTGCCTGTGGAATTATAGTGGAAAGCCCTGTGCCTATGGAGCCGAGAGTTGTGTTTGTCATTTTTTGATAGATCACTGTTATGGTTGTGTTGCTATCTCTAGCCACGGTAGAGACGTTGCTGTGAGAAAATTGTGAAAGGACATTGTTTGAAAGCGTTGTTGTAAGTTTCGATTGTAGCTATTATGAGCCAAAGCTATTGTGTAAACATCATATATTTACAAAATGATGAGTAAATGATATTATATGCCGTAAGACTTATATATATACAGTCCCATTCTCCTTGCGATTACTGGGCTCTGATCCATTTCATGTGAGTCGAAAAATGTGTTGTTAACTGTGATTCCATAGTAGAGATTCTTCATTTTCTACATTAACCTTTCATGTGGATGGTAATTGCATAGATGATCAGTTGCGTGAATGGTGAAGCCGGCATCGGCGGGAGGGCAGAAATGATCTAGTAAAATTTCTGAAATAAGCAACATCATTCAGGCTTTCAAAAACTTGGTCTCGACATATTCAAGCATGTCTTAATAGTGTGATGTCTCGGAGTATAGATGGAAATTACATGGCATCAGGTCCTACATACAAGAATGCGGACAAGCTCTTCTCCCAAATCCATTAAAGAAAAGGGGCAGAAATTCGAAGTTTCAATTTTGATTGCTGTGATATAATCCAAAGTAGTAAAATCTGCATAAACGTTGTGGCAAAATCATACATCATCACACTCAATACGGGAGCACGAGTCATTTCGCGGAAGAAGAAAAAAAAATGTCAACACAGAAGACAACGCCAATCGAGAGGTTGTGAATCCTCAAAACTCATGGAATGGTGTATGGTTATAAATATATAAGGCAACAAGTGATTTCATAAATTTATTTAAATTCATTTAATTTAAAAGAGGCATGTAATAATTTTAAAAATTTATGCCATTTAAATTACATATGTTTCATGAGGATACGAATGAGTATAAAGATCATGAGAAAGATCATGAGTGAAATAAGGTGAGAAGAAAGTTTGGAGAAGCATATTTTGTATTATTTTGGAGTAATAAGGGTGATGTTTTGAAATCTTTGACGAGATAAGTGTGCTTCTTTAAGTGGAGTAATAAGTTGTAATTTGGAGAAATAAGGTGTGAGTGATCAATGCACACGATTTTGAGAACATTTGTTTAAAATTGTATTGTCAGAGTTCTCATTGTTTGAGAAAGCTTCAATGGCAATGTTGTAAAAGATGAAAGGTCGATGACCTCAATACTCAATAAAGACATTATTTTTTGGTGTTGATGTGTCCTAGATCCACCCGAAATTGAATGAGGGGATCTTAGGTACACAATGTGTGTTTTTGTTGGCGCATGTTTTTTATGGCTTCATGTTGTTGTTTTTTATTTGTGTCTAGTCATGACACATCAATACTTTCATTTAATATCGCATACATAAAGTTCAATATCAGCAAGCACAACACATGTAACGAAGAAGTTGCGGAAGGAAAATAAAGCTCAACACATGCAATATATTAAGCTACAAACATGCAACATCAACGATGCCCATGATGCATTTCAGAACTTGTAATCAAATTCATTGTTTTAAGTGAATCATTAAAAATTCATTGTTAATGAATTTTTAAGAGAACAAGTGAATCATTAAAATCATTGTAAGCTTTCTTGGGTGCATTGTCGATAGTGTTCGACACCCTTCCTTTATGCAAAATCAAGTGAGTGCATGAGTTTTTAAATCAAACAAGCAACAAGTTCACATCTCCTGCAAGCGAGCGTGATTATTCATTCAAGCAATCTGCGTCAAGACAGTACAAATATCAAACCATCAAGCGAGCCAGAGTAAAGTTCATTACAACAACCAACAAAGTAACCAAACAAGTTCAAACCATCAAGCAAGTTGAGATCGACATCAAGTGAGCGTGGCTATTCATTCAAGTGAGTGTGAAGTCATCAAGTAAGTCAAGTGAGCGCTTAAAAAAAAGCGATCATCATCAAGCGAGCATGAATTCAAGAGTTTAAGCGAGAAAATTCTACAATTATAGCAAGTGTTCCAAGCAAGCACAATAAGCAAAAAATCAAGCGAGCGTGCCATTCAAGTCACATAGCAAGCGAGCCTGTCCTTCAAGTACAAAAATCAAGTGAAACAGTTCAAAGAACGACATCTACAACAAGAGAGCCTGATTTCAAGAGCCTAAGTTAAAATGGCACAACATATTCAGTTGTTAAACATTCTTCACAATTTGATCATCTCCAGTGATGAAGACATGGTGCACATTATCAAAGACACTCTTGCTGATCTTTCACGACATCTACAACAAACACATGAAACCATTGAGTTTCTTCAACTAGAGTCGCAACTTCAAAGGATTGAATTGCAAGAAAAGCGTGATAATTTCAAGTTTTTGAACCATCCAGATGATAAGTCATTCATTCCAACAGCTTCAAGTGTCGAAGTTGTTCTAGTTCCAATTTCTTCCAAGCCCATCATCAAGCCATGGGAAGAAATTCAACATAACAAGAATCGACGAGGCTTAGGATATGTCACTGATGACACCAACCTACATATTCCAGCTTATTCCAAGCCAATTAAGTTCGTCAGTGCAGGATTTATTGCACCGCTCACCTCAGCAAGTTCTAAGAAAGTTGCAGACAACCAACAATGCACGCAACCCAAAGTTGCAGACAACCAGAATTGCACGCAACCTAAAGTTGAAGTCCAACCAAAATGTTCTCATTGTCAAAGAACCGGTCATATGGAAGATCAGTGTTTTGATCTCCATCCTTGTCGCCATTGTGGCAAGCCCAATCATTCCTCAGAAAAATGTTGCAACCTACAAAAATCAGCCAGATTGAAGATACATTATGAATGGATCGACCCTTGGAAATGGTCATCCACAGTCAACAAATTGTCTCAGTTCTATACCCGAGTACAATCACACATAGTGCAGCCAACAATGAAAAGATGATGGTACTCTCATGCAGTTGAACGGGGGAGTACACCAGTGTAAAACTCCTAACCTAAAGGGGGGGAGTTCAGGAATATTTTCCAGAGAAGTGTCTCTCCTTTCAGCTGACAAAGGGGGGGAAATGTCAATGAGATTGACAGTGGTTGTTAGACTGAAAGTCTCGAAAAAACCAGGAAAAGCAGCCAGTGGGCATCGACAAATTTTCCAGTGGGTAGTCGATAACAAAGAAGCAGTGAACAGTTTTCAGCACAACAAAAGCAACAGTGAGTTGTTTTTGACATCCTCAGCCAGTGGGATTTGAGAAAAATTTTGATGCTGATTTCATGCAAAGGATAGATGGATCCTTTTGCAACTTGGCACTTGATGGAGTTGTCAAGCAACATTCAGAGATGAATCAGACATACAGCTGACTCATGGTCTCTTGAGATTGAAGATTTTTTCAGCATCAACTTGAGAACTTGGAATATGGTTCCTCGTTCTTCTTTTGGATTTATCCTTGAAGGGGGGAATGTTAGCCTCTTTCATAAAGGCAATTATAAATCCAAAAATACATAAATTAAATAATTTAAAGTTAGGATAAATATATTTATTAAATTAGAATATTTAATAAATATTAGAGATACTTAGAAATAGTATTTTGTTAGTAAAAATAGGACTCTAGAATAGAGTCGTTTCCTAGGCTCTAAAATAGGAATAGAGTTAGTAGGATGGTTAGAAGATCATTTATTGTAAATGGACACTTGTTGGTTTTCCAAGTGATCCATAACTAAATTAAGTTAGAACATAGAGCTTATAAATAGGTTAGTTTCCTAATTTCATTGTAGTGAGAGTTTACGTTTGTAAACTCCTGCAATTTGTTATGTAATCTCTTTTCATGATCAATAAAGTTATGTGTTTGAGGATACTACACTTTTGAATACACATTTTGGGAAACTCTCTTTTTGGTTGAAAGATTGCGGCATTAGTTTGAGTGCTCTCTTGTGTTTGTTTTGAGTTTGGTTGAGTCATTCAATTTTTATTCCTACATTAGCATACTCAAGTTAGTGTTTATTTAGTTTTTCATTGAATTAGTGCATTGTGTGCTTCGTTTCATTTGAATATATATATATATATATATATATATATATATATTTATATATATATATATATTGCATTCTTTCTTCACATCGAAATTGAAACGTTCTTTTGCATAACTAGCATTTGTTAATCTAGGAAAAAGTTTCATTTTCGATTGATTGCATTAGAGGCATTAGAGGATTTCTTCACATACTTTCCTTGTTTGTTATTGTTTGAAAGATCTATATCCTTCTCATAGCTAGCATTCATTGAATTGAAAATGATGTTCATTTGCATATAGTTTTCATTAAGGAAGTTGAGCTCAAAATTCGATAGGGCCTTGAAATTGAAACATAATCCAAGATCAGCTTTAAAATTCACTCAATGAACCTAACGCAACATTTCTAGTGGTCTAGGCTAGAGACGTGTTCCGGCGTCTTAAAACCTAGTAGATGTCGTTCGCCTTTTGGCTTTAGACAGCGCTAGTACGGACTTGTGCTCCCCGTACCATCGAGTATATATAGGGAGACCCCCCTAGGTTGCAATCCTTTATCCATAGGAAGTCGAGTCTGCCGCCTTGTAACCATGATACACCAAACACAGCATTCGAGGAGACTACCTGCACATACATTAAGTCCTTGGTCATTTCTCTTTCATTTGATTACCAAGGTGTATATGGTAGTTCATGGAAACCTAGTATACCCTCTTGCTTAGAGTACCTGAGTAGTCATTTTTTCTTTTCATGACTCTTTAAACAAGAGAAGAGATCATCGAGCACTTGTCCTTTCATGCTCGTTTCAAATTGAAAGTGACTAGAGTCATATTTTTCCTGTTTCTCGGCTCTTAAAACATGAAACAGTGAAACTTGGTTTTAGTGTCATCAAATTAATCACCTATGATCACATGCCCATTAAAATTTTTGGTACTTGGCCTTTTTTTGTTTTCCTTACTTCTTGATCTTAGAGCCTTCGATTGGTTATCTCTTTTCCTTTCTATTCTGATATATAGTCAAAGTGGCAAAACCTCCAGTTTCTTCATCCTCATTGCCTCCTAGTGGTAGTTCTTTTCCGGACATTTCTTTTGAAACCCCTCAGTCCACTAGGTTTGCTGAGTTTTCACAGCCTATTCTCCCGTCTATCCAACCTCTTGCTGCTCGGTCTCCACCTAATGAGATAATTGAGTTCAATTGGCCTCCTTCAAGTGCTCGGTCTAGTTTTTGGGAAGAAGGATAATTTCCTCCTCTTACATCAGGATCGCCATCTATTGCTGCTGCAATACCTCCTAGTCCCCGAAGTCTTTTCAAAGATCTTACGACAGAATCAGATATGGATTCCTCCAGTCCTGTTGGTAGTGAAGGAATGCCTATTTCCACAGGCTAATATCAACTCTTTCCTGAAGATCTCCCTCGTGTCTCTATCCAATCTTCTCCATCATCGGTGTCACTTTTGCCCGGATATAGGTCTTTGAGTCAGATTATGTCTGGTGTTGCATCCATAGCACAATCCAGCACGATAACTCCTCCTCGGAGTTCGGTCCTCCCTTCAGTAGGACTATCACCTTCGGCATCAAATCTGTCGGTTACTGTTACATCTATCCCAGTTCAACCTACTATCTGTGTGGCTTCGTCTACACCAGTTGTTACATCTCAGTCATCTGGATCTTTTCACACTCGCAGGTCCATTTTTCTCAATCCTATGTGGCCTGTTAATCCCGGCCCGGGTAGATGACAATCCCGCGTCATAGAAACCCCACTTGCCTCTACCATGCATATGGTGTCCACCTATGTGTTTTACGAGCAGATTTTGGATATTCACCGACGTTATGCTCCCTCGATAGAGGCCACACCTGCTTCTAGTGTTGTTTCCACTACCCCCATGATTCCTGACGGCCTTACTTTTGATGAGTATCTTTTGGTTGTTCAGCAACAAAGCTCTCAGGGTTCCCAGCAGCCCCAGGCTCTTGTTAATCCTCGTTTTCATCACTATGATGTTGTCGCTAACCTCATTCATTCCTACTTCATTATGATGAGCATGGTAATCATGTCTATATGCCTCCTATTGATCCTTATCAAGTCATTACTCATCAAGGACCTTCGTTACAGGGACAACCCTCAGGTTTACAAGGACAACCCTTATAGGGACAACATTTATCCCAGCAAGGACAACCCTTTGGTCCTCAAGGAAAACCTTCCTGTCCACAAGGTTAGCCTCCTCAAGGCCAACCTTTGGTTCAACAAGGACAACCTTCTGGTCCATTTGGTCAACCTCCAAATCAACCTGGATCATCTTCTAGTCCTAGGGGGAAAATCTATCCACCATAGGGACAACCTCTTACACCTCAACCATAGTCGTACGTTCGGTATGGCCCAAACTTGGTGCAACCAGGACAACCCTACGATCCTCCTTCAAGTCAACCTGGTTATCAGGGACAACCTGGTCCATCACAACCATCAGGCCAACCTTTCCCACAAGGGAAACCCGGTGGTCCTCAATATCCAGTTCAGCAGCCAGTTCAACTAGCTCAACAGTCGTTTCAACCTACCCACCAGCCGATTCCTTCAGTTTCGCAGTCGATTCTACCTGTTTACCCAACTCATCTAGGTCCACCTGCTCAATAGCCTTCTCAACCTGCTCCACAAGGTCAACCTGCCCAACCGCAAGGTGTTCATTACCCTCAAGGTCAATATCAACCGGTATATAATGCGCCTCAAGTTTTTTACCCTCTGAATCAACCTCAAAGCCATGCTTACATTCTGCAACAAAATCCTTACATTGCTTACCAAGGGCCTTAATGGTCTCCTCAGACTCAATATCTTGGTCCTCAACCCCAGTATCAACAGAATTATCCTGCTTCCAACCCTTATGGTTAGAATAACTCGGGGCAGAATATCTGGGGGCAGAATTTCTCTTGAACTGAGTGGAATTTGAACACGGGTCCTTGTCAGAGATCCCCCATGACTTTTAATCCTCAATTACCATTTCTTGCCACATTGGAGTTATCAGATGTGTCAAATTTAACGAATGATCCTATTCTTCATAACCCATATTAGCCTCTGGTTCTGACCAAGATTCCTGGTGATTTTCCTAAATTTGAGGGTAAGCCTGGCGTAGACCCCCAAGCACATGTTATGACTTACCACTTGTGATATTATTCTAACTCTTGGGTTGATGATTCTATTCAGCTCCGTCTTTTCCAGCGAACTCTTACTGGTGCCACTACAAAGTGGTACATTGAGTTGTCTTGTGGATTTTTCCAAGATTTCAATTCCTTAACCATGGCATTCCTTACACATTTCCAGTTACCAATCCACTATCAGACCGGGATGCGTCTCCTCACTTCATTAAAACAAGACCGAGCTACTCATATCTTGGATCATATTCATGAGTGGCAGCATTGTCATAGCATGATCAAATGTGAAATTCCTGATCAGCTTCTGACTCATTTGTTCACTACCTCCTTTTTCAATCAGATTGCAAAAGACATAGCTATGGGGACTTGTGTAACTGAGGAACAAACCATTGCTTATGCCTAGTACCTTGATCTTGTGTACTCTCAGTCCGGTGCATTATATGATATCTTGCCTGATGCTCCTCGACCTGGAACTTCTAAACCATCAACGAATCCATCCGTCAATGGTATTATTGGTTCTATATCTCAGACTTCTCAGAAGTCTTCTTCATCCAACACTGGGAAGCATAAGTCTACTTATTCCAATAATGTTGCTTCTCAGCCAACCTTGAATTCCGTCACGACCTAAAGTAAACCCATAAGGAATGTCGTTCAAAGTTTGGAATATTTTCATTGATGGCAAAGGATATGCCAAAGGAATTGGAAAAGGCATGGGCAACGAAGAAGAATAGCAGAATTGCAGAGATCAATGATCAGCAGGATTAGCAGCAAAGCACAGAGGAAGAATGCATTTACAGTGACAAGCAGTGAATTAAAGGAGAATTGTCTAAAGATAGGGTTGATTTGAATTAACGGATATCAGAACCCCTGCGAAAGTTAATTCATGTATAAATATTAAATATAATTCTGATGGAGGAGAAAGAACATCCGTGTATGGTTGAGTTTCGGTGATACTTTGTTAAGGTGGAAAATACCCAGAGCAATTGGGGTATTGATTGGTTCAATTCTCGTACGAAATTCCCTGGAACCCTGTGTGATGATCTATGGTTAGTTTCGTGTTGTTGTATATGATATCGGGTTGCTAAGGTCACGACATAGTGAAGTGAATCTGCATAATGGAGGGATTAATGGTGCTCTGGTTCTGTAAGTTGTTCGAGGAACCAATACAATCGACAGTGGAGTTATACACCTCTGCCTCTGTGTAAGTATGTAAGGTCTACGAGTCTCGGCGTTGACTGTGTAATAGAACCTGGAGTATGAATAAATCGATTATATAAAGAAAACACTGAAGCGAAGTTTTAATCGTTTAAACAATAAGTCTGACGGAACCATGTGCTAAGACGAAACCGTGACCGAGAGGAACAGTGACGGCGGTGTGGAGCGAAACCATGGGTTTCATCACACCACCTTTCGACGATATGCGATATTTCCTGGATGGGGAGCGATTCCATACATGTGTTGACACGCGTCCCTGCAAAACCGCCAAGCGCACGATAACTATCGTCCATCGCACATTAGCAATCGACCCAGGATGGCTAGCGATATTTCTTTTGCGCCGTCGATCTGAAAAGAAGCCATCGGATGGTGATCACGTGATGAAGAAGCGCGGACGATAATGAAGATACACGATGAATAGCACAAGTACGATGTGCCATCGCGCGTTATTGCTCGTGCAAGTTTCCCAAGCGATATCCGTCAATTCAAGGCTCGCATCCAACTATGGATCGGTGATGGACTGTGCGAAGTTTATTTTGGTACGAGAAGCGCATATAAGCCAGTGGATCAAATTTTTATTGAAATATTAAACTATTTGAAAGCGCGGATATTATTTACAAATCAAGGTTATACATAAGGGATTAAAACGTCAGAATATATTTGTTTATCAATTGATAAATATTTTAATAAAAAATAAAAACCCCGAGGGCCAAACTATTATAAATATTGTAAAAAGAATACCATTAGCGGTTGAAATGGTTTTTGTCTCATGGTTTTAATAAAGGTGAGAACTATATAAATGAAAAAGATTATAGTTCTAAGGTAGTAGAGTGAGGTTGCCTTTAAGAAAGAATTCTCTAAGTGAACATTCGTATGATGACGACGCTAATTGATGATTCTGAGTCCATGATGCACCCATCAAGATATTGATCTAAAGGTGATGAGTCTTGAGTTTATTCAACAGAAGAAATGATAAAGAACTGGCGCATGTCTGCTGAAGAACACATATGAATCTAGGTAAGTTTTTATAGATATGGTCTGCTCTACAAAATATATTATTACAAATCTATACAGGAAAAGCACGTATATATGTTTGCGGGTCATCTACATTGAAAGTTCATATGACAGTTGGGGTTTTTGAAGATTAATATACACAGAAGGATACACGGGATGTTGAATGCATATATTCTCCGGGGTCTAGTGAGTCCGAGGGTTGAAGCTTTCCAAACTTTGGAAGTATAGAAGCCTCCGCCGCATGAAACCGGTGTTAGGTCTGTGGGTAGTAGCTCCCTTCCAAGAGAGGCTGGTAAACAAGAGCAGGGGGTTGTAGCTCCCTTCCAGGAGAGGCTGGTAAACGAGAGAAGGTTGTAGCCTTCTGCAGGTGGGTGCCTGCGTGCTAGTATGAGTCTGCACTAGCATAAATTGTAAAAGGTTTTCTCTATAATAAAATATTGAAGACTAAGATTACAACAGCGGTGGTTTTCTCCCGAATTGGGTTTCCACCTTAAATCCTGGTGTCCATATGTGTTGTTCATGTTTGTTCTGTTATTTCTGTTCATGCTTAAATGCTTATCTGATGCAATGCTCTAAGTAAAGACATAATAATATATCTGGACATACATGATGGATGTAGTACTGTAACATATGTTTTTAAGAGAAAGAAAAGAAAAAAATGTTCAGCCCTAAATACTGATTCACCCCCCCCTCTTAGTATTTTTCCCAAAAATTGGAATCAAAGCAGGTCATTTTGAAAAAACTTAGTTGCTAGAAGGAAGATCAAGAAAGATGAGAAATCAAGATGGAATAGCATCTATCAGGCCTCCGCTCTTTAATGGAAACAATTTAATATTCTGGAAAACAAGGATGAGATCCTATATTCAGTCTCTGGGAGCAGAGGTATGGGCAATTGTTGAACAAGGATATCAATATCCAGTTGCAGTACCAACAGATCCAATGGAAAGAAAGAATTATGAAACAAATGCAAAGGCAGTCAATGCTCTATTGGGAAGTCTAACTGAATCATAATTCGTCAAAGTCATGCAGCTGAATACAGCCAAAACAATATGGGACAAAATAATTCTAAGTTATGAAGGTGATGCAAAGGTAAAAAGTGCTAAACTCCAAACTCTCAGAATTCAATATGAGAATCTAAAAATGGAGAATGAGGAGAGCATTGCCAATTTCTTCTTACGTCTTGATGATATTGTAAATCGTATGAGAAATCTGGGAGAAACTATAACCGAATCTACTTTCGTTGAGAAAGTCTTAAGATCACTAACAACAAAATTTGAGTCAAAAGTTTCAGCTTTTGAAGAAAAGCAGGATCTTCAAAATCTTACTGTGGTACAACTTCATGGCATACTAATTACATATGAAATGAGAAGAGGAGGACCATCTTAAGTCAAAGAGGCAGTCTTTAGAACTTCTACAAAAGGGAAGGAGGTACAAAAACCAGAAGGATTAGGATATATCTCAGAAGAAGATGAGATAAACTTTGTAAAGAAACTTCAACTTGGCACAGGACGGTTCAGAGGTAAGCTTCCTTTCAAATTTTTTGATTGTGGAAGAGTTGGTCATTATGCTGCTAAGTGTCCTTATAAAGAAACACATAAAAAAGGGAAGGAAGTAGCAAAAAGGAATAAGAATCGTTTTAGCACTAGAAAGAGTTACTATACTCATGAAGATAGTGATGGGTTATCTGATAGTGAGGAAGAATGTGAACAAGATCTTAGACTTCTCATGGCATTTGAAAAATAATCTAGAGAAGAAAAGGATACTTTTGTGGATGCTCTAGAAGACAATGATTTTTTTTATGAAAACAATAAACTCAAAATCTGCCTAGAAGAGAGTAAAATAATCATAGAAACTCTGAAAAATCAGCTTGAAGAAAAGGAGAAACACAATGAGAAATTAGAGTGTGAAGTAGTAAGTCTAAGAAAAGAACTTGAGAAAGTAAAGACTCTGAATCTTAGATTTGCTAAAGGATCTAAAACCTTAGATGAGATTATCAAGGTACAACGTTCACCTCTTATAAAGACAGGTCTTGGATATATCGGATAATCTTCTCAGCCTTCAGCACCAAAATATCTAAAAGCAGTTACAGCTAGTTTACAACATGTTGCCACTCAGCAAGAGAATAAAGAATCTTTACAGGTAAAGTATGATCATCTCAATTCAAAGAACACTAACAGGAATGTCTTTCAAAGAAATATCAATCATCAGGTAAATTCAAGTAGAAGATTTTATAATCGCAGAAATTTCTTCAATGGACAATGTTTCTCATGTTACAATTTTGATCATAAAGTTGCTCAATGTGTTGCATATTAAACCATCATGACAAGAGAAGCAAGAAAGAAGAGGATTGATATTGAAACAAAGAATAACACTTATAACAACTTTTCTCCTCTTCAAAATGAAGTTGAATGTGCTTATTGCAATAACTTTGGCCATGAAGAATCTGAATGCAGGAGCAAAGTTCAGCCAAAAGAACATGTTCCTTCAAGCTCCAAAGTATGGAAAAAGAAGGAATTACAGGTTGAAAATTGTGGCATAGCAT